>RJWT010004580.1:0-32994 GCA_004365215.1 Cuniculus paca
AGGTTCTGAAGTCCAATAATGCTTTTATTCTTTGATTGATTGGTTTAAGTCTGTTTTCTACTACTAGATTGCAATATGTGAGAAGATATGATCAGCTTTTTTGAAGAAAACAAAGGACATGAAGGTAGCCATTGTTGATTTCTTATTGTCTGATTTGAAGGCCTGTAATTCTTTCACTCTTTTGTTTTAGCTGGTTTTATATTATTTTGTTTTGCTTGAGTTTGTTGTGTGTGAATGTATAAACAACCATTTTGAAGAAAACAAGAGACACTAGGGCAGCCATTGTTAATTTCCCGTCGTTATGTTTTGAAGACCTGTATTGCTTGCATTGTTCTGTTCTGATCTGCTTTGTTGTGTTTTACTCTGTTTTGTTTTGTTTTTATTCTCTTTAAAATAAAAAAAAAGTTTTCTTTGATCCAGTTATTGTAATAATGATACTTGGTTCTCCAACAACTTTCAAGTGACATATTAACTCATCTTTCACTGCATGTAAATGTGAATGTTTTCCACATAGGGAGTTTAAAACATAAAATTCAATACCTGGAATAGTGTGGTTCTGCTTAAATCTCAGGGCATTTTAATCAAAGATGCTAATAAAGTGGATATGCAAAATGGTCGAATACATCTTGTTTATCTGAAGGCTGTAGGTGCAAGCTTGTTGTATACCCAATATGAGAAACAGAGATATAGAGAGATTAAGCCCAACCTCAGAGAACACCTCAATTTAGAATTGAGGGAAAGGAAGAGATCCAGAGTACCAGAGAACAAAGACTTAGAAATATAAAAAAGAATCAGATATGGTCCTACTAAATCTATCAACAAATGAATGGATAAAGAAAACGTGGTGTCTATGCATAATGTAATACTGCCCAGCTGTGAAGAAGGATAAATTTGAGACGAGTATAGAAAATGAATGGACCTGGAAAATATAATGTTGGATCTAATAAATCAGACAGATAAGCCTAAATAGTGTATGGTATCTCTTATGTGAGTAATGCAAAGTAATGTACAGAAAACGAGCAAAATAAAGGAAAGATGGAATAAAAAAAAAGGGGATAGATGTCTTGCAAATGCGAAGGCCCCAGAAGACAGAGGGCAAAGAGAGAGAGAGGAAAAGGGAAGTAAGAAGATTTAAGATGCCTTCTATGGGTACCAAATATTCACAATGAATGTAAACACTGTATGTCATAAATATAGGCTACAAAATTAATAGCAGAAAGAATGAAAATGGGGAAAGTAGATTCAGAAACAGAGGGAGGAAGGTGGCTGGGAAGGGGAAAGGGATTTAAAAAAAGAGACAAGCTATGTTACTTACATGGTACATGATCCTACTCCCTAAGGTGAATGTAAACTGCATGTACTGCAAGCAGGTACCAATAAATTAAAAACAGAAATAAAATCAGGAGCATGCAGACTCACGCAGACTGGTGCAGCCGGATGAAAGCTCTAAGAAAAGCAGTGGGTAATGGAGAAATGAATAACAAAAATGGGCCTTTTGGTTTTCAAGTCTAGGAAATTAGTGTTGTAGGGACTGAAGCCGAAATTATCAGGAGTTGATTCTGGCAACTATGAATACATTCGGTGGCAAACAATAACCACTTTTCAAAGAATGTTGGCATTGAAGGAAAGAAAATAGCACAGATGCTAAAGAACAATGAGGAATTAAGAAAACAGTTGAAGGAGAGAAGCATTTGAGGGCTAACTGCATCAATAGCTATGTTCATTTGAGTGTTTGCCACATACCATGTAGGGTTCTAAATGCTTTAGCTAATTTAATCTTCATATAATACCCGTGAGATGTCCTGCCATTATTGGACATATTTTGAATGAGAGGAATAAGGTAAAACAAACAAGTGTTGGTATCTGGATTTAGTGCATGGGGTTTTATCTCCAGAGGCTCACATTAAAGCCCTCTATATTTCTTCCTCAGGGTAGAGAGAAAGGGACATTCAATGGAGCATTAATATCCATGAATAGACCACAGGTAGGGATGACATTGTACATAAGATAAGGAATCATAATAAGGAGGAAGAACTAGAGGAAGATGCGGGGACTCAGTGCTTTTGACATACTTGGTACAGACAGAAATACTGAATGTGTTAGAGGACCAGGGAAACAAAAGAGAAGCCTAAGGAAAATGGAATGAATTGGAATAACCTCTCTTGAGCATGTACCAAAAGATAACTAAGGTGAGAAGAAGTAATTACCAGCAGCAAGAAGGGGCCAGCACAGGCAAGAGGACATGTTTAGTTCCTCAGCTCTATCTGGAGTCTGAGTACACAGGCTGAGAAAGAAGACATTGAAATGGATCAAGGAACTGGGACTGCTTAGTCATATAGCTGGGATGTTCTCAGGAGCGTCATTAATATATCTTTCTGTAATAAAAAGAGATAAGTGTGGGAGAACGTTACAGAAAAATTGCTTTGCACAAATTTATTGGGTTGTGATTAAAGGGAAGCCTTTTATGATCTTGTCTAAAAGATTGTAAAATTCCCAAGTATAACCAATCCCCGTATCTTCAATTAATGTCCCAGGTCTTCTCCTGCGTTATTTTTCATGTTATAGGAATTCAATAAATACTGTGATTTTACTGTTATTGAAAGGATTATAGTAAACTTTAGGAGATGGTAGGAATGGTGAAGAAGTTCATCAAGCAGGCTCTTTATATCATTTTCTAAATTAATTCTTTTTAAGAAGAATAAGCTACCAAGATGTCCTTTTAAGCTTTTCTGCCCTGATTCTAGATACATAAGAAAAGTTTTTAAAACAAAACCACAGCTAGAAAATGGCTGATTTTAGATGTGTAAACTGGAATCATTGACAAAACCTAGTTAAAGATAATTACCATTGATACTGCTCCATGGGTAAAGAAGAGTGACATTTCACTCTATTAAACACAGAAAATATTCAGTGTTTACTCTTCATATCTGCTTCTTGTTGACCTTGAAACGTTCCACCATCAGGACACATTAAAGAGAGTATTTCTGTTGTTTCTTAGGAGAAGGACACTTTTTAGAACATAGAAGAGTTAACACTAAGTATTCCTGGTCTATTTAGTGCTCTTCCACCTATAATAGAGCTCCAGAAAATTGACTCGAAATTTGACTTCAGCTTTTCATTCGGAATGCTAATGAAGTTACTAAATGTACTCTTTACATAAACAAACATACCCTCAAAAGTATTTTTTCTGTATTGAAATTTGAATCACATGCTCAAAATTGTAGCACATTAGCATTCTGAGGAGCTATGCACAGCACTCTGCATCCACTTTTATTCTTTGCATACATGTTATAGCACTGCCTGTCCCCTGAGCCCGGGTCTCAAGGTAGCTGCAACATGACATTTTCCTTTAACAGTGATAGGCAGGATTTAATTAACCTCATTATTCTTGGATTCTCAAAGGCTTCTGTGCCTGTACCCATTCACGAGCCATGTTCTCTTGGGGTGTAAGACTGTGTCCAATTATTCTTGTTGCATGTCATCAAGTGACTCTGTGACACCTGCAGCAGCCCTTCTTGCATTCCAATGACTCCATTCCTGAATTTATTGTGACTTAGAGCCTCTAGAGGCCTCTAGGGTTTTATGTAGAATGATTAAGCTTTTCTTTTCCTAATACAGGATCTTGTCTTGTGCCACTTTTCCAATTTTTATAAATAGACACAGAAATAAAGAATGACGCTATAAGACAGGCACATGTCCGTTAAAAATCCATACGTGATCATTATGTAGAGGCAAACATCACCCCAAAAAATTGATTTGAATCAAATTGGGTCTTTATTGATCAGAGATTAGAAAATTCCCAAGTTACTGACTGACCTTACACTGACTGCCATCAGAGATAAGCCCCTGCCTAGGATGGGAAAGAATGAATGGAAAAAGAGAAGTTTCAGTTATTCTGTGCTGTGTAATGAGACCTAAACTTAGTGGCTTAAAAAAGATTCATTTTGTGCCTCGAAATTAGTTGGACCAGATTAAGGAATAGCTGGACAAGTCTTCTGTTCAATGTACATCAACTTGATTGCATTTAACTGGTGGCTGGTCCGGGCCAGAAAGTCCAAGATGGCTTCATTTACATTTATGGTGCTTCTTGGCTCCTCTGTGTTCTCTTTCTCTCTCCCCCAAGTAGTCAATGTTCTCTAGAGAAATAGAACTAATAAGATTTTGTGAGTTTGTGTGTGTGTGTGTGTGTGTGTGTGTGTGTGTGTGTAGAGGCAGGGAGGGAGAGAGTAGGGAGAGAGGGAGGGAGAAAATGTGGGGGAGGAAGAGAGAGAGAAGGAGAGAGAGATAGAGAGAGAAAGGCTAGTGAATCAGAGAGGAGTAGATGTGGTAAGTTAAGTCTGAAGGCCATATGCTAATCAATTTCCATTTTCCTTTGGGCACATTAGTTTTTTTCTTAAATTGTTCAACTGTTTGATGAAGCCTACTCACATTATAGAGGCTGATTAATTTTTACTTAAGTCTACTAACTGCCTAGTAATCTCACTTTAAAGGTACCTTTACACATCAACATCTAGATATATTTGATCAAATGTGAATACCATGGCATACACAATTTGTCACATAAAATTAACTATCAAACTTTCCACGTGATTCCTCTCCACTGTAGTTTAGCAAAAACCTCTTTACGGCATGGCAACTGGCTTTCCAAATTAAAAAAATTAAAATCTGTTAGACCTGGACTCAGAAATTCCAGGATATAATTATAGTTGTAGTCTGTTGGTCAAATCAAGTCACAGGTCTCATTCATAGTCAAAGGAAGAGAGAATCTACTCCATATATAAAAAGCAACGTATGGAGGCAAGTATAAAAAGGTTAATTGGAGACTAGTTCCCTCTGACACAGCAAATCAATGTCCTTTTTCCTAAAGTGTCATCATGTTACAACATTAGGCTCACATTCACGTCTAGGATCTCATCATCTAACTCATGTACATCTGATATTGAGATTCCTCATATACAGCTTCTCTTGATCCAGAGACTTATAACTGAAATGTTATATTCTGTGCATTTCCATCCTCTTTCTTGAACATACACTAGCGAGACAGGGATTGGTATATCCTTAATAATACACTTGGTCAATCAAGAGGAGGAAAATGGGAGGCACCTAGCAATTTGAAGATACTACTGGGAACATGTTAGCAATTCTCCCAAATCCAAGGACAAGTAGTGCTTCTTTAAAAGCTCCTTGTTCTCTGGATGTGGTTTTCTATTTCATTGCTTCCAGTGGTGCTCAACTCTGTCTTCTAAGTCATCCTCTTTTTTCCCATTAAAAATGACCTATATTTGCAAAATTAATCACTTTCTTTGCCTTTTATATGCCAGTAAAATTTGGAGGGCCAGGGTCATCTTTTAATTTTGTCCTTCTGCTATTTACCCCAAGATGGTACATTTCCTTTAAAAATGTTGTGGTTTCCCCATGTATCTGATTATATTGCATTGCATTCAGCAAAAACTGTTCTTCTCAATCTCTGTATGACACCTTCTTATTTTAGCTAATGAGTCATAATGTTACATAGCAACATCTTTAAGACTTTTAGAAGTGTTTGTGTTCTAGCTATGTGTGTCTTCTAAAGGATTTTAAGAGGTATTTTACTATTACAACCTTGATTTGTTATTTACCCTAACGTCATATTTTACTAGTAGTGCTCTAGATTTCATCAGAAGCTATTTTTTGCTCTGAGAAACTTTCGGCACTGGGAGGTGTTGAGAATGCGAAATAATTTTATTTCCTAAGCTGGAAAGTCCTGACTTCATGTTGGTGGCTTAAAACAATGATTTTTCTCATTGAATTTTTCTGAATAAGTCTGCTACTCACTTTCTCAATGTGGTACTGATTAGGTAACTTACTTGGATATATTTGGCCTGGCTCAGGATAGAAGGCACAAAAAAAAGGTTTAGTCATGTATCTGGTGCCTGTGAGCTCATTCATTTGGCCTCTACATGTAGTTATCATGGGCTTCATTATAGCAATAACAGATTCATACTGGTCAGACTTCTTTTATGATGGCTTACCCTAAGAGCAGGTGTTTAAAATAGCAGGATTTATTCAGTGAATGAGCCTTTGTTTACATCATGTTTTATGATATTTCTTTGGCTAAAGCAAATCATATTACAAAGCCAGAGTCCATACAAGAGTGCTTATATAGTGGTAGAAATACCATGAAGTAAAAATTTTTTAAGATTAACCAATGTAATAATTTCTCATGGAAAATGATTTTAGAGCCAGATAGGCATGGATTTTTCATCTCTCTTATTAAGTGTGACTTAGAGCAAATTGCCATATTTTTGTGTTTCTTGCTTGCTGCCTATAAAATAGTAAACATGACATATACACTACTAGATTTTTGTAATAATTGTGCATACCACACATACATGTACCCAAAGTGGTACTTAACAAATGTCACCATTTTTTGTAGTGTAACTGACAAACCAGAAGTTAGATATTGAATGGACCAACTGTGATTTCATCATAGCAGAACCAGGTTATAGTCAGAAATTATTGCTTGCCTAAATCAAGGTAAACAGTTGATTAAAGGTAAATATTTGGAAGGGAAAGTAGATATAAGGTTAATTCTTGGCCAAAAGTTATTGTATGTGGTAGAGTTTGGATTTTAGGGTCAGGGTTCACAGTGATATGGGAGTACACAGTGACGATGAAGATTGGAACCAGATTCAGGATTCTATGTGGTCTAAAAGGCAGGGTCAGGAAACACCTAGGGATAGCTAAATGGAAGCTTAGGGAATCAGATATCAGTTATCAGGAATCCAGGCAAAGAATCCAAGAAGTCAAGAGTTAGATATTGTCAGTGTCTTTAGGCAAATGGTTATGGTCCAGGGATGAGGTAGAAACTGCATAGTTGAAAAGGTTTTGGAGTCAGACTCTAAAAATTATTATAGCCAAAAATGATAGCTGGTCTCATATGTGGACATGTCTTGAACCACAGATAGAAAAAGACATTTTGTTAAAATCAGGATGAAGGCAGGTAGACAAGTAGGTCTGACATGCATTGGGACTCTTTAATGGGCACGGGATTCTAGTGTCCTTCCAAGTATTCAATCATCTAACATTTAATTGCTTGAAATATGATGTTTTCCTAAAGAAGGATCCTCCAGGTAGAAACTAGCAGTCTATAGATCTGCTGGTGGCATTTGTAGGACTCACATGGGTCAATTAAAGTGCCACTGTTTCATCAGCTTTTGTTTCAACCGCAGAGAAGTCCATTCTTTGGTTATAGCAGGGATTTTTGTTGCATATGTTTCTACCTAGAGGCAAATTAGATTCACTAATGCTCCTGAGTCTCAGTTGCAGAACTCAGATTTTTTCCTAAATCTTCCTGAGCATCTTATCTTTCCTCATGCTGATTACTTCATTCCAAAAGCTATGCTATCTTATAAAGTCACATTGTACTTTTCCTTTTCATTGAAGTAATATGAATAGAATAAAATGGAATCATTTTAAGTTAGGTTTAGGAAAAGTAAGGTTTCTTGATTAAAAGGAGAAATTTTGAGAGCATTCTAAAGAAATAGATTGAAATAAAAAAGCAGATGCATATATCCATGCAGTTCTTAGTGGGGAGGTAGGTTTTCTTTTTTTCTACTAGAAAAAAGATTCTTTTAAAAATTTCAATTTGTTTTCTCTAAAGATTTTTATTAAGAATGCATCTCATGCATTTATAGGGGAGTACTTTAAATTGTGATATCATTTTATATAGCATTTTCTATTTATAGCTTTTCTGAGAATCCTCAGCAGTGTGTCAGCACACAAGCATTTCTAGCTCACAGTAGAATTTTTATCAGTCCTCCTTTCATGCACCATTGTTTCAGTGATGACCAGCGTAGTGCCTGTAAATATCAGTGGCTTGAAGATGAACAGCATCCCATATGTAAGACAAGTTTTTAATTTCTATTAAAGCTTTTCTGTCTTACCCAGTTTTTTCTTGCACCCCCAGTCTAAGGTCTGGGAACTGTTCATCAGAGTAACCCTTTCTTAAAATGCTATAATTACTGTTTTGTTGAAGATGGAATCACCAATTAGGAAGCCAGCTGTTTACACTCTTCTGATACTGCTTTCCATCCTAGACCAGAGGTCAGCAAGGCCTGATAGTAACTGCTTTCAGCACTGCGGGCCAGACATCTCTGTCACAAACAGCAAGCTGCCCTGTGGGCTGACCACAGAAAGGGCATGTTGCTGGTGCATGAGTCAGTGACCTGAGCCTGGACTCCTGCTTTAAATACCAAGTTCCTCCCTCATCCATGGCTTCATCTTGCTGCATTTCAGTTACTCATGGCTAGCTGTGTTTTGAAAATATGAAATGTGAAATTTTAGCATACAGTCACAAGTTTGAAATAGCTTCCGTTCAAGTATTTTGTTATGACTCTCATTTATTGCTAACCTCTCACTGTAGATAAATTAGATTTGATAATTAGAATCGACAGGAAAAACTGTGTTTAGAGTGTGGCACTCTCTGCAGCTTCAGACACCTGGATGAAAGAGGACTATGGTTTCTATAACATGAGTGAACAGACAAGACACAGTCCTTTCGTCATAAAATTAAGAAGCGTGTAGAAGAAAACGTTTCTATAAAAACGTTTGAAAACTTGTATCCCACTTCCTAGTTTTCCTGAGTGCAACTGAATTCCATTTTGAAACAGATGTCTCAGTTTTCTCCAAATGTTATTATTTGCTCTTAGGTAGTAGTAATGGCCTAGGACAGATGTCAGCAAGCAGCTGCCACAGGCTAAATCCCACACTTTGTCCTTTCTTGTCGCACTACACAGCTGTTCTAAAGGGGAGGCTCTGCCATGGTTTGGCCCATATTTTAGCAGAACCCACCCTTTTAGAAGCTCCATTCTCTTTCCCAACAGTGCTGCCCTGGTGGGATTTGCTGTGCGTGTTCTCAGAATCTGAAATTTCCTATGAGAAACGGCATCTTTTGTGAGATGCCTGCTGGAGCAGACCTGCTTTCCTCAGTGAAGCTAGCAGGGTTGGTCAAGAAGCCGAATGACAGCTTCGTCCTCATTATCACTGTCTGCAGCACTCTGCTCCTGAAAACCAGTGCAGGTTGGAATAAATTTCTCCTGCGAAATAACACAAGTCAGCTGGAAGCATCTGCCCTACATATACATGTAATTGAGATGGTGTAAAAGGTTTAGTCAGAGTATCTTTTAGATAATATTAATAACCAGATGATAGCTAGTAAAGTTTGATAAATCATTGCTCTCTATAAAATTGAGTAAAATAAAGTAATTTAGAACACAATTATACATTAGTTACTATGCTATGTTGGAGGAAAATATCCAGTCTACATTATACCATTTGCGAAGAATACAATAGGTCAATACATCTTTAGAAATACTTTTTGCCAAATGAGAAAAGTATATATTTTTTACCATATGGTGAATTTTTGTCATGTAAAATCTACTTTTGAGCAAATAAACGTTTAGACTTGAAAAAGACAGTACCAATATTGAACATAATAAGAAGCATGAATTTAACACTTTAAACCTAACACTACTCTAACCCACTAGTATCTGCCTTTGACCCTCAAAGTAAGAATGTGGGACTAAAATTTTGTCGCTTTTCTTTCTGAAACACTTGTTATAGTTACAGTATATACAAACAAACCACAGATGATAATTAAAAGTCAGAATTTTTACATTACTTGTGCAGAATCATTTCTCATACTGACTTGCTGTGTCTACTCATGAATAAATACAGTAAAAAAGGAAGAGTGGTTAGTTCCATTCCAGGAACTGGTAGAATGTAAGCATTTTGAGAGCAAACTTCTTTGTTCATTGTGTTTAAAGCTGTGTCCCAGAAGCTCAATCAGTGCCCATTGCATGATAGGTGCCCATTAAATATTTTCAGATTTCATGATTGGAGATATTCAAATGTAGAATCCTAGTCCACTTACTAGTACTGTAGGAAAAATTAGTAGCTAAATAAGTAGAGAAGATCACAGAATTAGTGGCATATTGAGCTAGGTGTCGCTTAAACTCACTGACAGCACAATGAGGAGTTCATCAGGCAAGTGACATGGAATGAGAGTGTGTATTTTATAACGGATAACACACACAGTAAAGTTAAATTCAAATGTTTATGTGTAATACCAAAACTGAGACCAGTTGTCTCAGTTTTTTTCTTAAAATTGACTCCATCTTGTATTCATATAGATATCTGTGATTTTTCTACTTTTCAGCTCTTTTCTGCCAGTTAAGAAATGGTTAATCATTTGTCTGTGATGAAAAAATGCCTTACATCCAGTGATATTTACAATCTAACTTATAAAATTCTTGTTGTATTGAAGTTTGGAGGGATTTGTTATTCTATCCTTCAAGGAAAACCTTGATAATAAATCAAACCACTGGGAAATGATTTAGATTTTCATTGTTTGGCATGGTAAACTGAAAACATTTTGAAAAATCATCTTATAACTAACCTAGAAAATCGCACTTAGAGGCCAAGTTATTTGCAAAGGAAGGAATAGCTAAGTATTTAGTTTTTAAATTCTTGTAAAAATTTTATGTATTCTATCGTTAAGCTCTATTAATAGTATCCAACTCGGGAAAATGGAGAAACTGCTTTATAACTCTGAAGCAAAGGAAAATCGAAAGCCCTGCGTTTGAGTGCTGGGGATAAATGTACTGAGGGTGCAGTCCTGACGGCTGGATGGTAATTCTAAAAAGCAATTGCTTTTTAAATTCTGGGAAACTTCCTCTTTGTTTGAAGGGACTTGATTTGAAGGTGATTGATTTTTGCTAAACATTATTTGTAAGTGATAGTATTTTCCTTTGAGCATTTAGTTTCAGAACAAAGAAAGAAAAGCACTTAGCTGTGAAAAGGTTAGTGGATACTTAGTGTTGGGATTAGAGCTGTGAATCATCCTTTTATAGCACAGATAATGAACAATGAAAGAATTCCTCTCATGGAGTGATACCACAGAGCCTTGGAACCCTATATCGTTGTTGCCATCATCATTTTGATCATGTGAGGAGTGCATGCGGCTCTGTCTCCAAGGAATACTTAGCAATTTATGGATTTATTTTAATTAGTTTTAAAACTTTCCTCATAGGGCAGGAGGAACATAAAGCTGTAACTGTAATTTTTAGAGCCAGCCCAAAGTGAAATAGTGATACAAGCATTGCTTTATTTCAACAAATTCTTGCTGGAAACTCTCTTTCCTTATCACCTTAGTTTTCCTTTATTTTAAGACAAAAATCCTTATGAATTTTCATTTTTAAATGGAATTTTAAATTCATTTTAATGGAAAATTTCAAATATGTAGAAAAGTGCAGAGTATAGTATAATACATTTTAAAGACTCATCTATTCAGTGCAGCAATTCTCAATATACAGCTACTTCTCCTTTCTTCTTTATTCCCATCTACATTTCCCCCCACTAGGAATATTTCCAGCAAATTTCAACACAAAATATTCCTTTGACTCTATGCAAGTACCTGTCTAATGGTAATCTTTAAAAAATAGTCTCAATCATGTTAAAATTCCCCAAGAATTTTTAATATCAAATTTCTCTAATTTTTAAAATAATTTTTAAACTTTTTGTTTGAAATGGTTCCAAACAAGATTAATAGATTGAAAATCATTGTCTCTAAATTTGGCTTTTAAACTACTCATTTCTCCTTTCTGTCCTCTCTTTCTGTAGAAATTTGTCAATAAAACTGGCTCATAAATCCTACAGAAGTCTCATAGGTTGAAATTTGCTGGTTACATCCCTATGGTGTTGCTCAACGTAGTCACCTGCCTCCAAATTTTCTCTAATTAATGTTTAAATTTAAAGGCCCGATGTACGTTTTCTGTTGGATGATTCTCAAAGGATAAGCCTATTTTTCTAGTTTTAGTGTGGTAGGTATAGTGACAATTATAGATATCTATACATATGCATTCACAGTGTACAGTGTGGTGCTTTGATATATGTGTGTATGGATACATTAATAGTTATCACAATGTAGTAATGTCCACACATTCATCTCTGCATGGTTGCCTTTGACTGTGAATATCTATGAGTACATAGTGAGAGTATTTAATAGCTCTGTTAGAAAACTTCACGTAAACAATACAGTACTGCTAACTGTAGTCACCATTTTGTACCTTACACCCTCAGAATGTATTCATCTTACAACTCAAAGATAGTGCCATTGGACCTGAATCTCACAGACACGAGCAACCACCATTTCTCTCTTTGTGATTTTAAGTTCAGCTGTTTTAGATTTCATATAGAAGTGACAGCAAACATCATTTGTCTGTCTGTGACTGGGTTATTTTACTTAGCATAAAGTCCTCTAGGTTTACCCACATTCAATCAAATGGCAGAACTGCCTTCTTTTTCATGAGTGAACAATGTTCCATTACACCCACGTACTACATTTTCTTTCGCCATTTGCCTGTTTGATGGACATTTAGGTTGTTTCTGCACTTTGGCTATTTTGAATAGCACCATAATGAACATGGTGGTACAGATCTCTTTGATATACTGATTACATTTCTTTGGGATGCATACTCAAAAGTGGGATTGCTGTATCAAAAGACAGTCCTATTTTTAATTTTTTGAGCAACCACCATACTGCATTCCAAAATGAAGTTACCAACACGCATCGCCAAAGTGTGAGACTTCTCCTTTTTACATAGCCTCACCAACAGTTGTTACCAACATCAGAACAGGTATAAGATAATATCTCATTGTGGTTCTGATATGCATTTTCCTGATGCTTACCGATATTGACCACCTTTTCATTTATCTGTTGGCCATTTTGTATGCCCTTTAGAGAAATGTCTAGGTCATTGCCTATTTTAAAATGTTTATTGATTTTTCTTTTGTCTTGCCTACTTTGAATATCAAACCCTCATGACATATCTATGAAATGGTAGAAAATATTGTTTTCATGTGCCGATTGGTTTTTTTTTTTGCTATGCAGAAACTTTTAGCTTGATATACTCTTACTCATTTGATTTTTTAAATTTTACTTCCTGTGCTTTTGGTGTATAATTAATGAATCATCACCAAAACCAATAGTAAGGAGATTTTCCCCTATGTTTTTTTCAATGAGTCTTGTATTTTAGCATCTTTAATCTGTTTTGAGCTAATTTTTACATACAGTATATAAGGATCCAATTTCATTCCTTTGTATATGAGTATCCAATTTTCCCAGCATAATTTATTGGTGAAATTCCTCTCTCCCCACCATGTATTGTTGGTGCATTGGTTATAAGGTAACTGACTGTATCCTTGGGTTTATTTCTGGGATCTTTTTTCTATTCTGTAGGTCTATGTGTCTGCTTCTATGCCAGTACTATATATACTTTGGTTACTATTGCTTTGTAGTATAGTCTAAAGTCAAGCAATATCAATGAATATGAGGCATCAGAATAAAGGATGCACTGAACCCTACTTGCTTGCATAGGAATAATAGCACTTGATCAGGCAATGATCCTTTTAATGTGCTGTTGAATTCAGTTTTCGTATTTTGTTAAGGACTTTTGCATCTGTTGGATTGTAAATTTCTTTTCTTGTAATATTCTTATCTGGCTTTGGTGTGGGGTAATTCTGGCCTTGTAAAATGAGTTTAGAAGTATACCTTCTACTTGGATTTTTGGAAGAATTCAAAAAGGATTGACATTAATTCTTGAAATTCTTGGTAGATTTCACCCATGAAGTCATCCAGTGCAGAGCTTTTCTGTTAGAAAGTTTGTGATTATTGATTCAATTTCCTTTGTTGTTTCAGGACTATTCATACAGGTATTTTTTTATTTCCTCATGATTAGGCCTTGTAGATTTTATATTTCTAAGGATTTGCCCATGTGTGCTAGGTTATCCAATTTGTTAGCCTATAATTTGTTCATTGTAGCCTGATAACCTCTGTGAAATATGTCTGTGATGCCAGTTGATACCAGTTGTAACATCTCCTCTTTCACTTATATTTCTATTTGTTTGACTCATCTCTCTCTTCTTTTATTAGCTTAGGTCAAAGTATGCCAATTTTATCTTTTAAAACCCAACTTTTATTTT
Organism: Cuniculus paca; assembly: GCA_004365215.1. NCBI lineage: Eukaryota > Metazoa > Chordata > Mammalia > Rodentia > Cuniculidae > Cuniculus > Cuniculus paca. Next base: position 14,023 of record RJWT010004580.1, read on the forward strand.
TCTTCTTCTCGTATTTCTAGACTCTCATTTTTTTCTGAGCTTTGTTATTTTCTTCTGCTAATTTTGGGCTTTAAGATTAGAAATCAGGTTGTTTATCTGAGATCTTTCCCTTTTTTTTTTTTTGAGATTTTTCCTTTTTAATGCAAGCATTTATTGCTACAGTTATCCCTTTTAGAATTGCTTTTGCTGCATCACATGAGTTTTGGAATGTTTTATTTCAATTTTTATTTGTTTTGAATAGTTTTTGCTTTCACTTATGATTTCTTCTTTGATCTATTGATTATTCAAGAGTACATGGTTTAACTTTTCAAAATTATTCCTGTTATTGATTTCTAGTTTCAAACCATTGCAATCAAAAAAGCTGCCTGAACAGGTGTGGTGGTGCACACCTGTAGTCCCAGCGTTTGGGAGACTGAGGCAGGAGGAATACCTTGAGTTCTGAGTTTGAGGCCAGTCTGGAATATAGGGTGATTTCAAGGCCAGAGTGAACTAAACAGTGAGACCTTGTCTTAGAAAGAGAGAGAGACAGACAGACAGACAGAGAGAGCCAGTGAGAGAGCAAGAGAGCTACTTGAGATGATGTCAATCTTAAGTTTGTAAAGACTTGCATTCACCTTATGGTTGATCAGGAGAATGCTTCATATGCTCTTAAGAAGACTGTATTCAGGTGCTTTTGAGTGGAATGTTTTCTGTGTGTGTGAGGCCCATTTGGTCTTGAAAGCTGTTCAAGTCTACTGTTTCTTACAATATTCTGTCTGAATGTTTTATCCGTTATTGAAAATTGTTGTCTACTACTGTACTTGTTGTGTTGCTTATTGAGTATCTTTTCCTAACCCTTTGCTTTTAGTCTGTGCGTATCTTTAAGGCTTAAGTCTTAAATGCAGCATGTTACTAGATTTTTATCCATTCAACTGTTTTGTGTCTTGACTACAAAATTTAATTCATTTACATTCAAGATAATTATTGAAAGGTAAGGTGTCATTATTGTTATCTTGCTCATTGTTTTCTGATTATGTTGTAGTTTCTTTGTTCCATTTGTGTTGTTTTACCTTGTGATTTGTTGATAGTTTGCAATGGTATGTTATGATTCCTTTTTATTGCCTTTTTAAAAATTTCTATTAGATATACTTTGTGGTTACCATAGGGCTTCCAAAACAACTGATAGTTATAGCATTCTGTTTTAATCTGATAACATAATTTCAATGGTAGGCAAAAATTCAAACTCTCCCCACCATTTTTGCTATGTTGTTACACTTTCCTTCCTTTTATATTCTTCATTAACAAATTACTCTACAGTTATTTTAATACTTTTGTCTTTTAATTTTTTTCTTTTATCTTTATTTTAGAGTTAAAATAGCCATATGGTCATTATAGTATTATCCAGAATTCAACCGTACTTATACTTTTCAGTACATTTCATACTCTCATGTTTACGTTATTAATTAGCAACCTTCTGTTTCCACTTAAAGAACTTCTTTTAGCATTTCTCATAAGGTAGATGCTGTGGTTATCAAAACCGTCAGCTTTTGTTTGTCTGGAATGACTTTATCCTTCCATTTTTTAAGGAGAGTTTTGCAGGGTATAGTATTCTTGGTAGGTAGTTTCTTGCCTTAGAATACTTCAAATATATCATTCCACTTCTTCTTGTCCTGTTGGGTTTCTTTCAAGACATCAGCTGTTAGTCTTGTATATGATGAGTCCATTTTACCAGTGCTGGATTCTCTTTATGCTCTTTATTTTTGACAAAACATATTTTATATTTGCCAGTATATATTTTCTTGGCGTTGATATTTCTTGGAGTTTTTTGAGTTCATGAATCTGAATGGTTATATCTCTCCTATGAACTTGGAAATTTCGAGCTAGTATTTTTATTTTCAATACACTTGCTTTAGTTCCCACATTTTTTAGCAACATATTGCTCAAGATCAGTGACCTGTTGGTGGAAAGCAGTGGGTGGATCTAGGTTGGTCAGGCATAAATTCAGTGAGCCATTTGTTGATTCACAATGAACATATTTTCGTAAAAATTCCTTTGTCTTATCAACTGATGGATGAAAAATGAAATCACCAAACAGTTCATTTCATTATTCTACAAATACTTACTGAGCACCTTCTGTGTTGCTGGAGCTGTGCACATCCTAGGGTTATAGATGAGGAGGGAATGGCCCGTCTCCTCCCCCTGAATCCCCCAGGTGAGACGAAGAATGCACCAGTAGACTCTAGGGGGAGAACAGAACAGGTCTATGACTTGGCATTTGGGGGCTCCTGCAAAGGAAAATATAATAGATTTAACGCCTTTTTAAAAAATCTTTTTTTTTTAAAATGACTTTATCATGTGTTAAGAGACTCATTCTATGCATACTAACCTCACAAAACTTCATTTCCAAAATCTATAAAATGGGAGAATAAAATTGTTTCATACATTTTTGGGATGATCAGTATTTACTGTATACACAGTACATAATACAGTAAACACTACTAAAATGCTAAATAAGGGGATGATGAGGAATATCTTTTATCATTACTTGTTTTAAAAAGATTATATGTTATATAATATCATTAACTACGATGTTGAATGCAGGCTTCAAATAAACATTCTTTTTTTTCTTTTCTTTTCTTTTTTTGGTACCTGGGATCCAACTTACGACCTCATGCTTGCCAGGCAGGCACTTACGCCGCTGAGCTAAATCCCTGCTCTCTCAAAAAAACATTCTTTTAATTCATAGTTTGTCAGTGAAACACTTTGTAGTAATCTGAACATCAAAGATCACAGCAAAAAACATCATTGGTAGCCCCCGTAAGGAGATAATTTCATTTTACTTTGGTTCCACTGTTCTTCTACCCAGTTCATTATTTGTTAGTTTATTTTAGACATATAAACTTATTTCTTATTATAAATCTGTCTTTACTTAAATGATAAATTTAGTTTGCAATTTCATGTTTGCAATCATATCTTTGAGTCATCATTGTAATAACTGAAACTCGAAAATGAGATGATAGATTCTTAATATATGTGTTAGGGTTGTGAATTGACACTTCACTCATCAGTTGAAAGATTTTTCAAAATGCCAAGAGAGTAAGCTGGCTGGATTTTAACTTATTCTTCCAGAAACACCTGATTTTTGGGAGACAAAAAGAAAAAGCTACGTTAGTTTCTTTTTTACAGTTCTGATTCTATTTATGTGTATCATTGTGAAGTAAATAATTGGTAGAAATCATGTCTTTCCTTATTTTTTTTTTCTGTCCTGTACTAACAAAATAAAATCGACATCATTTTTCAAGGTCAGCTAGGAAAGGTACAACACTTTTTCAGAAGGTTAATTGAATCCTAGGGTTTTGGATAGATTTTCTTGTTGATGAGAATATTACTGAAGGAGAAATTTTTCTATTCCTTTTAAAAACTTTTTAGAAGTTTTGGTGAGTGACAGGAAATGATTTTAGAAAACTCGAGTGTTTTCTGCCTCTTTTAATCAGTATGAATCACAGTCTGTATTTGGATTATGCTCTGTAGATGTCTGAGAGATATCTCCTCTCTTTGTGTTAACCTGAGGTGGAAGTTTTCACTTTTACATGGAATTCATTTTGTAAGAGTACCTTCTGCATCATTATACAAATTTCTATTTGAAAATTTATTAGGTTAATTCAGCACAATGACTTTTTCATTGTTAAATGAACTTAGGTATTTATCTCTTGTGTCTTGTGAGTTTTCTATGAAATTATTTGGGCAACATTAGCATTTAATTTTTAAACAAAACATACGTAATGAGTGTTGTGATAAGAAAAATATTTAGTATAAGGCTTAGAGAATTATAAAACTGACTCTCAATTATTTTTGTAGTATATAGTAACAGATTTCATAGAGATATAAAAGAATAGTGTATACATAGGCAATATCTATTGTTGACATATATTACATTTAGATTGCAAGTATGAATTTCAGTTCCCTGTGATACTAACTTATTAAATAGTATCTTAGTTCTAATGTGTTGCTTCAGATTTCAAAAATTGTCTTTTTAATGCTATAAATTCAAATACAGGTACACTTTATTGTTGTAGAAAATGATGTCAAATTAATTGTACAGGGAAAAGAAATATAGCATTGGAAATGAATAAAAAAATCCTATCCTTGGCTTAAACCGTCCTATTCCTGGAAATGTATGCAACTGTTTAAGAGGCTGATCTCTGCAATTCCCTGTCCAGTGTAGGTCTTTTGAAGGCACTGAACACGTGAAATTTTTCATCCAGTTAGGTGGAAATGTACATCATAATGTTCATTAACACTTGTCTGTCAATATCCATCTGGGATTGGTTTTAGGAATCTCTATAGATACCAAAGTCTGCAGCTGTTCCGTTAGAGAATTTTCTCTCTAAAGATTTTCAGTCCTCCTGTATTGCTTTCATTGTATTGTTCTTTTACTGATTTTATTCTCTTCTTTTTTGTTTGATTTTATTTATGCCTGATGGTATGGGCAGTTATTGTCAAGATAATGAGGCATTATGGTAGCTAATTGTTTTCGTTTTATCTTGCTTTGAAGTCATTACCATGATCATTGTTTTGTTTTGAATGACTATTCTGTTTTACTTCATTTGATTTTATTCTTTTCAAAATAAAATTAAAAAAAAAGAAATGTCTTCAGTCCACAGTGGTTGAATCCACAGATGAGACTACAGATACCAAGGCCCAGTTGTATTTGAAAGAAATTTCAAGCATGAGGATGGACCAAAACAATTTGAGTGACAAAAGTTTTGGAATTCTAAAAGAAATTCCTTATTACGTGTTCAAGCTTCACACCTAATTTATATTAGTAGTTTAAAATACAGCATTACTAGTAATACTAACACCTAATATTGTATACCCATATCCCGTATTTTACAGTTGAAGATATGGAGACAAGTATGTCTATATCATTTGTTCATTCCTCCAACGAAGTTTGTTTAGCAAGTATTTTGTGCCAGGTCCTGGCTGAGTGCTAGGGGTACACAAGCTAGCTTTGCATGTTCCCTTCCTTCCAGATGTAGCCATGCATCTAGGTCATAGAAGGCAGCAATCTACAAGCAAATCATTGTGCTATCATTAGTAAGTTGAAGACTGACGTGGAGGTACAAATAAAAGGGCAGAAAGTATTTTTATTTGTTTATTAAGTAACATTTTCAACATGAGTGTGTAGAGTGAAAAAAAGAAATTGCTGAAGGATAGCACCTTGAAGATTGCCTAAATTTAAGAGTTAACACAGAAACCAGCAATGAGACTAAACAGAAATGACTGAAGAAGTAGATAAGAAATAAACAAAAAATGCCCATTTCATGGGGTAATCATATACCTTAATTTTCTTGAGATAGTCCAAATTTTGTCGTTTTACTGATGTCACATCTGGCTAGCATCCCCTTTCACTTGTGAACATGTCTATCTTGGCCATATATGCCCAAAGATCCTTAAATCTTTGAAAACTTTTATCTTGCATTGGTGATTATCCATCTACTTATTTTACTGGACTGGAAGCACTTAAGAGGAAGGCAGCACTTAATTCACTTCTAGATTCCTAACACGCAGTAGTAACTTGAAAGTGAGCACATGAGGAGTAACTGCTTCATTAAGAGTAAGCTAGGAAATGACATCACAATTAAGATAGATTGGATTAAAAATAAACATGATTATACATATAAAATGGTACCCCCTGTAAGAAACAGTCCAATTTTAGTGGCTTACCCCAGATGATGATGATTTTTTTGCTGACATAACTCAAATTAACTACTAATGGTTCTTGTGACTCTACCATCTTCAACAGGTGGTAAAACTACAGAGGGAGACAAATAAGGGATTGTACTCACAGAGTTTGAGAGCCCAGTGTGAAAGTGCATACATTTCCTAAGTATGTAACCCTAAGGCATCTAATGTAACACTCACTGAAATGTTTACATCCACCTGCAAGTGTATGTCAAAGTGTGTGTGGTCTTGCTCTGTACCTGGAAAGACTCATTCTTCCATATAAGGGCAATATATGGTATGTGTGTGTGTTTGTATGAATATATATATATATATTCCCATATATATCTATGAATATATAGTATTTGTGTATATATTTAAGGGGATTTTGCTACAGAACATTTTAATTTTATATAGCCACATGAAACATATATCATAAGCTATGAGATGATTAGTAACTATAGAAATTAAGACTAGTTCTATACAAGGTGTGATCAAAAGATACAATTAACATTTAAATTTTAAAACATTAATTAGAATAAACAACGCTTCAACATTCTCTGCAAAATACTCTCAGCTGCTTGGAACACATCTATCCCATCATTCTGTCCAAAGTCTGAAGCAGCTCTGAAAGTCCTCTTTTGTGTCTTTACAAGGTGTGATTAAAAATAAATGTGAATGCTGCTGCTGAGTGCCATCTAATAGAAAAGCAGGCTCTTAAAGACATTATGATATACCCTCGTCCACTATTTCCTGGATCTGGCACTCTGCTATTTCTGGCTGTTCTTCAAAGTCAAAATGGCCATGTAAGGTAAATATTTTGAATCAATTCAAGACATCAAGCCTGCCACAATAACACAGCTAAAGATACTCACAAAGGAGGACTTCCAGAATTATTCAGAAAGTTCCAAGAAGGGCAGAATAAATGTGTTTGAATTGTATTGAGGGGGACAAATTTTAATTATTCTTTTAATGTAATATTTTTAAATGTAAACATTTGCCATGTTTCAATCAAACTTCATATACATATATATATCCCTAAGCTAAAGACAAGTGAGTGGTTAGTTCTCTGCATTGAAAGAAACAGATACCTTCCATAGAAACCAAATAAAGGAAAATAATAATAATCAATAATAGAGTTAATGCCAGCCATTGTGAGTGACAACATGAAATTGTTTTAAGTATATCTTTCAGATAGATGTTCATTATAATGGTGAAAATTATCACATTAAAATTACTTGTCTGTCAGTATTCCATATAGGTTTCTAATTATTGTGAAGAATTTCATGTATTATAATGCAACAAATTTGTTTCAAATTCATTCAAATACTTTAGTGTTTCTTTTATTTTGATATTGTGTATCTTGAAGCTCAGTAAGAGATATTTCTTAACCTCACTGATAGGAAGGTAAATGTAGCTTCATTTTATTATTATGACTTACGTTATGCTTTTAATTTTAAAAAATACACATCTCCTACAGACAGGTGCTTTGGAGAATTCAGATATATCCTTCCAGAATTTTTCTATGAATGTGACTTTTTTGTTTTGTCATGTCATTGTTTTATAAAAGTGAGATCACTCTATAACCTCTTCTTCCCATTTAACATTATGTCATGAACATAGTGACGTAATTCTCTGCATTATTTTATTAGCTTCAGAGTATTTCATCACGTGATGTATCAAAATTTATTAAGCCAATCCTTCACTGCAACAATTAGATTACATCTGCTTATTTAGCATTATAAATGAGCTGCAACAAAAGTCTTTGTGGCTGTATCTTTGCCAAATAATTGTATTAGACTGTATCTAAAATGACAAAAAACATTAGTTCTCAAATTTTAGTGCACATAAAAATTATAGTTCTCAAAATTTAGCATACATAAAAATCATAGTGGAGTTTTATTAAGACCCCGAGGCTCTGACCCACAGGGATTATTATTAGGCAGATCTAGTAGACAACCTGAAAGTCTGAAATTCAGAAAGCTCCTTCTGTGATTCTAATGCAGAGGCCCTAAGCACCACATTTTGAGAAATAATGACTTGGAGACGTTAGAAATATTATCTTTTTTCCCAACTCCTTGCAAAAATGCCATTTTTAAGCAATAACACAAGATACATATTACTCTGGTAGTTAGATTTATATTTCTTTTAAAATTAAGGGCATTTACCCTCCTGCTGTCTACCTTGATAAAGTTGTCCCTTTATTTCTAAAGGACAATTGATGCACATTGATCAACAATGTGAACAAAACCACATATTGTGCTGTTCTGAGTGAAAATGTTAGAATCTAGACAGCTAATGCTTTATTTTTAAAATCAAGACAAAAATACAGGAAATCGGGGCTTAAATTGACACTATGTGAGCATGAACATAAACTTTATTTTTAACAGAGGTCATTCTCTCAAAAGGAGTTACCCCTTGAGGCAGTTTTACCAAAAAGAGAATCTCACAAACATTAAATCATTCATCTAGTAAACTGGGTTATTATACAAAGTACTTTTGCAATTGCAATGCTGATACCCAGAGTGGACAGCTAAATACTTAACACAGAAGGTTAATTTCAGTCTGTTATATTCCATATGACTAAAGGTTTGTTAGACTCATCCTTTCTTCTTATCTCCACTCACTGCTGTTAAATCATTAACTCAATTATTACTCGTTAATAATCTAAGGGTCTGGATTAGGTTTCCAGCTCTGTCCTTGCATGAATTTCACAAGTAAACAGTTTCTTTCTCCCAGTGTAAAACCTAATGGAGTACAATTTTGAGTCATTTGTAGGAAAATGGATGCAATTTGAGAACATAATATTATGCAAAATAAACCGGACACGCAAGCTGAAATATCTCATGGCTTTGCTGATATGAGAAACCCAAAGTATAAATAATTTAAGGAGGAAAATAAGAGGTACATAATAGAAAACAGGGAGAGATCTTTTGTAAATGGGAAGGCAATCTAGAGATAGGAGGGGAAAAGGAGGGGAGGGGTGGGGAAGGGGAAGTAAAAAGAATTAAGATGTGTTTTGTAAATGTACCAACTTCTCATAATAAATGTCATCATTATATACTGCAAACATGTACTAACAAAAATTTCTAATATTAAATACAAATAAGAAAATTATAAGTGTACAAGATTATTCTTTGTTTTCTGTACTTGCCATTTCCCTAAGCATTTATTCCACCATGGGTTATTACAAAAATCAGAGTATTTCAGAACTGAAAGTGGTTTTAAGATTTATTTTCTACAAGCCCCTGATTTATGCCTAAAGAAACAAAAGCCTGAAAAGGTTAAGTGATTTCTTAAGACCACATGAGTAATTGGTACACAGTAGGACCTAGAATTTCTATCTCTTGATTTAATCACAAATTATCATTAATTTCAAATGTTTATTTAGGGTTGTTCTACTTTAGTTCTGTTAATTTCTTTAAAATTAAAGTGTGAGGCTTATTAGATTGTAATCCATATGTGTGTGTCTTACTTTTTTTTCTAGTAGTATGTACACTGCCAAGGGTGTATAACTGTAAGGTAGTAGTTGTTAGTACCTACTTTCACTAATACAGATTTGGGTTTGAATCCTTGCTTTTAGGGTAATTAGCCATCCTAGTTTGCTTGGGACCATGGAGTTTCCCTGGACACAAGACTCTAAATGCTAAAACCAAAACGATCTAGGTAAACATTAATAGTTGATCGCCCTGCTTGCCATAGAGTAATGCTATTTTGTAGGTCTCTGCTTCTTTATAAGTAACATGAGAAAAATAACAGGAGTTAACTCTTAGGATTTTAATACAAATTAAAGAAGAGAACATATGTGCAACAGTACCATTTAATAAGTAGTAAATACTAACCTTTATTATTGTTGGTTTTTTAAATATTATTTTATAAAGCAAGTAGATTCCTCAGCACAGATTTGAAGAATCTAGATTTTTAGATCTAAGATTTGAAATAAAAGAGTATTTTTGACTTCAGCTGTTTTCTTTAGCTTTGGTTATCTTTCTATTACCCTATTAGTTCATAGTTTTAGACAATACAATACAGGGCAGAATTGAGTTCACCATTGCATATCCTTTCATGTTTTGAAGACACAAGGAAGAGAAACATTTTCTATTTGGAAATCAGGGAGAATGAGCATCAAAGGCAGCAGAGTGCTATGGAAAGACAAGGGAAGTAGCCTGTTTTCTAATAGTAATAGCTGCTATTTTGTTGGTCAATACAAACTCCATGCCAGATATTGGTGCTTCATATTCTTTGTATCTGATCTAGACATGATCATAAAAGATAAATATTATTGTCTCAATTTTCAGAGAAAATTATCTCAATTTTAGAGAAACAATTTCAGCAAACCTAAGTTAATTTCTCAAAAACAGTAGTATAATAAGGAGTGCAATAAAGGTTGTAAACTAAGTTTGAATGAACCAAAGTTTATATGGTTTTAACTTACAGTCAACAGGCTAATTTAAGGGAAAGTACTTTGTCTCCTTAGGTGAGTTTCTTCACCTGTATTACTCAGAAGAAAAGGAAATTGACCTTCACAGTTGCTTATCACATTGTAGGCAGTCAGGTATGCATGTAACATGCATGGTCTCATTTAATACCTCTGGGTAAATATCCATTCTGTTTTTAAGAATGGACCACTAAGAAAGGTTAAACAACATTCTAAGAACATTCTAAGTAAAATGGTAATGTAAGGATTCAAAAACCTAGCCCTCAGCTGGGTGTGGTGGCACAGGGCTGTAATCACAGCTACTCAAGACTGAGGTAGGAGGATGGTGAATTTGAGGCCAACCCAAGCAGTTTAGCAAGATACTGTCTCAGAATTTAAGAAAGGCTGGAAATGTAGCTCAGTGCTACTGTGCTTGCCCAGCACTCGGGAGGTTGTGTGTTCAATCCCTAGCTCTGGAAAAAGAAAAAAAAAAAGAAAAGAAAAGAAAAAAGGAAGAAAAAGTTATTTAACATATTTGATGATTCTGTAAGTTTCAATACAGAATATGACAAATACTAATAGAGCAGACTTTCCAACCACATAGAAATATTCCTCATGTAATGGTATAGTTTTGTCAGCTACAGTCAAAATATTAAATTTTCTACTTTATTATAGAATTGATTTGCCTTTTCATGTGAATAACGCAGATCAAATTTGCAAAAATTAAGCATGGCTTAAATTCTACTCGGTTCTAAGATTTTCTTTTCATAACTTTTAAAAATATCCTCACAAGGTCTTACAACAATTGGCAGGAGGATATTAGAGAAATATTAAAGCATGTTATAAGCAATGTCCTAAGTATGAAGAAAAAATAAAACTCATTTTCTTCTCTTTTCATAGGCATCTATGTTCCTGTAAGAAATGCACATATTCTGACACCTGAATATATCAAAATAAATAATAAAATTATTTTTTGCAATTTATTTCATAGGAAATAAAAATACTAGTATTTTCCTTTGATTTTGTAGAAATCATATGCAAAGTTCATAATTTTCTAGGATTGCTGGGGATGTCATTCAGTTGCTACAACCAAACTAAACTAAATATATTGATAATAACCTACTTGTAAAATGAATCTAGATTTCAGGTACATATTCTGATCTTTTCCTCAAATATTGTTCTGTTCATGTTGTTGGTATCTAGTTAGCAATTTTCATATACATGTTTCACTTAATTTCTTCCTCAATAGGATGTAAACTCTTCATACAGTGATAATTTACTGAACTTTACTTCATTGAACTTTTGCATTAGGCCTCTGAGGAAACACTACATTCTAGTAATGAAGAGGAAGATCCTTTTCGAGGAATGGAGCCCTACCTTGTTCGAAGACTCTCATGTCGCAATATTCAGCTGCCTCCTCTTGCCTTCAGACAATTGGAACAAGCTGACTTGAAAAGTGAATCAGAGAACATTCCAAGACCCACCAGCCTCCCCCTGAAGATTCTGCCACTGATAGCTATCACCTCTGCAGACTCCAGTGGGTGAGTGCCCTTGTGTGATTTTTCTCCATTTTATATTATACATGGTAATTGTTATCTGTGGTCTTTTGGGTTTCAGTAGTTCCTTGATTTGAGCTACAGAACAATGGTCTTTACAGAGTCAAGAAAATAAAAAAAAAGCAAAAGGATGATTTTTCTCAGGTAATATTACCTATGCAAGATGAGATATTCTAGTTAAGTTGTTTTATAAGAAAGCTTTGAAAATGTATTGGTGAATGCAAATAAACATCAAGGAAAATGGAATCATGCCTGGAAAATTAATATTGGTCATATGTAATTTAATAGAAAAATTCTTAACAAATGAAAACTAATGGACAAATTATCATATAGGCATACATATGTGGAAAAAATGGATAATGTTTATTGATGCAAAATGATTTGGAATCAAGAACAGATTATACTATATTAAGATCAACAGAAATGTGCAATTATGTGAATGAGCCTAGTTATTTGGCCTTTGTCACTCTGAGATGATGCTAACCAAAATATGGTTTCAGGTCTCAACACATGGTATTTTTATTTAGCATTAATATCTATAAAAATATCAATCAAAGTGACATTGTCATAGTGTAGCTTCCTACATTGCAGAGTAGTTTTTAATGTTTTTATTGGTGTTTACTAATGAAGTTTTTCTCTCCAGTTGCAATATCACCAAATAACAGTTGTGGGAGAAAGTTAGAAAACCGTTTCATCCAGTATGTGTTATTTGTCCAGCTGCATTTTAAAGCAGCATAGTAAGGAAAAAAGATGAAATCAGGGACCATTAAACGGGCAGACTCTTGAGCATTTTCTAAGACTTATAGGATTAAATCAATTTATGCTACAGATGTGACTCATTTTCATTCTCTGCTGAGTAAAAGATATTTCTAGGGTAAATGCCTTTTTATTTTGCTAAAAGTCATTAGAAAAGTTGTGCTCAAAAGATATATGACAATAACTCAACTTTAAGACAATGAATTTAGTTGTTTTAAATTGTTACTGACCAATCCAAAAGCTCTATGTTATTAACAGATACGAGGAAATTACTACTAAATATATAAGAAGTCAATGAATTCTCACCTTGAAGTAATGGAAAGAGCAATATGTGTTTTTTAAATGAACGATATGTATAAAAAGAACCACTCATTGGTGTATACATGAAGGCATTAAAGTCAGTATTCTATAGACATACTGAATAGCCATATTTACTGAGGTACAATTCATAAGAGCTAAGATATAAAATCATTCTATGTACCTTTTAGTGGATTAATAGATAAAGTATATATGGTATGCATACATAGTGGAGTATGTAATAACGAACTGCAAAATTTTGTCATGTACAGGGAAATGGATGAAACTGGAGATCATGTTAAGGAAAGAAGCTAGACTCAGAAAGTCAAGCATCACATGTTTTCCCTAATATGTAGACTGTAAGGGGGGAAAGATGATATGAACGTAGAAGGGATGATACTAGAAAAAAGAAGGGATTCAGGAAGAATGTAGTCAGGAGCGTAAGGGGAAGTAATCCAATAGTGGAAATGATCAAAGTATGTTGTATTAATCTATGAAAATGCCACAAGACCCAGTATTCTACAAAATACATATAAACTAATAAAATATATACTCAAAAAATAAAAAGTTTTAAAAGAATGTGCATATACTAAGTCTCATTAATCTCATACTAGGGTAGGTAGGAATTTCATATGCCAACTTTACCTGATCATTCTTTGAACATTACTGTTCCCCTAAAATGATTTTCTTGATCTTTGGCATCAACATAACTGCTGTTCTTCTGCATAGAGGGCAGAATTCACAGATACATGTTGTGTCAAATTTCCTAGTGTCTTAGTAACTTTCCTCATTGGTGAAACACAATACCCATCAGCCCCAGTGATGGTAAAGGAGGAGAGCTTTATTTTGGCTCATGTATTTGGGTCATAGTTGGTTGCTCCAAGGCAGGAAGAAATAATGGAAGGGTTCGGCAGAGGAGAGCTGCTCACACAAGAGCAGCTAGGCAGCAAAAGGAAGGGAAGACACCCTGCCAGCTCACATTCCCCGTGATCCACCTCTTCCACATCACCTATAACGCCCACATAGTCCAACCAGCTTACAAAAGCCCTCCTAGGAGCACTTGACACCGTATGGATATATTTAGGTATAAACTATATTTTCCAAACACGCCTAAGTTCAACAATCTGCAAGACGGCTCTCAGAACTCAACCAATACTCATTGCATGGCTATGATTTTTATGATTAAAGTAAAATCAGTAAAGGGAAAGGCACATGGGAAAAATCTGGAGGAAACCAAACCCCAAGCTTCCAAGAGTCCCTTCTCAAGTGGAGTAAAATTGATTGCATTTAATTCCTCCAGTAATGATTTGTAACGATACACATGATATGGTTTCATGATAATACCTTCTGTGAGGGAAACCTACTAAGAGCACAGTGCCTACAGTCTTTACGGGGAGCTAGTCACTGAAGTACCCTCTGCCTAGTGCATACCAAAACTCTGGACTTCTGGGAGGAAAACAAAGGTTCATCATAAACTGTATCCTCATGTCCAATTGTAAACCTATAATGAGACCTCAGCAATTACAACTCTGATGGTAAAGGAGACTTTTCATACCAATGGATTTATTTCCCTTTTTTCACATCACAGCACAGTATTTCTTTTATACCAAGTTATGTCTGTTATATCTGAGTAGACCAGATTTCTTTGTCATGTATCAGGCAAAGAAAGAGTCTAGCAACTGTTCTGCCCCTTTAGAAGGCCATATTATGGTTCTGGGAGTAATTGTGTCTGAGAGTAACTTTGGCCTGCAACAATGAGTATTACAGATGACAGCTACTAGCTTCCCCATGAATCATCTTGTTCAGGAGACTGTGTTCAATAGAGCTTTTAATTATTTACACTTCCATCATTCTACTTTGAGTTTATTTCTAAGCAATATGAATGCTTTCAAATGAATAGTTTTTAACAACTTCCTTTCAGTATGCCTAAGCCGTTAGGTTGTATTTGTTGTGATTCAGCAACCTTTAAAACATTTAAATAAGCATAGCACAGAATTGTCAAGACCTGGGATGATGAGAATCTTGAATTCATTCACTAATTAGTTTTCCATATAGGGTAAGATCATTCATGCTTCTTGGGTATTTATTGACTCTTCTTGATGTGGGACAAAGAGTGACTGATGGTTTGGAATGTTATGAATTTGGCAAAAAAGTAATCTAGAATGTCATGGTTCCCCATATTCCTCCTGAGTAGTCTCCTATCCATTTATTTTTAAAAAATCCTTTTCTTAAGGTGTAATTTACATGCAGAAAAATATGTAAAATTTAAGTATACATATTGATTAATTTTTAGATATTTATATATTCATATAATCATCATATTTCCTGACTTTTATCAGTAAAAATTAGCTTTTCCTCTTCATGAACATTGTATAGTGGGGTAACATTGTTGTTTTCTTTGTGCCTGGCTTCTATCACCAACTTTTAAATATTTATCCATGTTGGTGTGCATGTCTTCAGGTGCTTCTTTTATCTAGTGTAATATTTCACATTCTATTGTACTATGACTTATTTATCCATGCTACTCTTTTGACTAATATACATTTAAATTGTTTCTAGTTTGGGGATATTATGCACAAGGCTGTTGTATATTTCTTATATAAACCTTTCATGAATATATGTACTAATTTCTCTAGGGTATAGTTCTAGGAACAGAATTTCTGAGTCATAGGCAATTTTTATTTTTACTGCCTAACAACTTTGCAAAGCAAAGTACTATTTTAACCTCCTATTAACAATGGAATGAAGTTAGTTTTTCTATCTCCTCACCAACTGCTGATATTTTTGCTTATTCTGTTGAATGCATAGTGGCATCTTACTGTGGTTTAATTCATTATATATTCTAGACATAAGACTAGGCATAAGACTATATTCTAGAAATGGGAATACATAATATATGTATTATAAAGTAAATGTTTTCTCCTAGGCAGCAACTTGCAGTTTTACTATTTATTTTTAATATGGTGATAATGATAAGGTCTCTGAATTGTGTGTGTGTGTGTGTGCATGTGTGTGTATGTATGTCTGTGCCATAGAAGGAAAAGGTGTCAGTGTGAAATAATCAGGACAGGGCCTGGGATTTAGCTCAGTGGCACAAGTGCCTGCCTGATAAGTGCAAGGCCATGAGTTCGATCCCTGTTACAAAAAAAAAAAAAAAGAAAGAAAAAAAGAAAAAGAAATAATCAGGATAATAAGAATATGCGATGCCATGAGGTCATGTGATTAGGTGAGAGGAGAGACAAAAGGGGGAAAACAGCAAAAAAGAATGAAGCGTGCAGGTAGAGAAAGAGATGGAAGGCAGAAAAGGACCCAGTTTAATTGGGAAAAAGAAGAAAACAAATGTGACAATGAACCCCAGGGCAGTTTTCCCTGGAGATAAGGATTGTTGGTCCTTTGGTTATTGGGTAATAGCAAATAAGACATCCAGGCACGAAAGTGACAGAGACCAGGAGTCACTGAGAATGAGATGACCCACTATTTGCACTTGTGGCTGATGGCAAGGCAGTAAGTACTCAAGAGTGGGGGCTCCAGATACAGATGATGTGAAAATGAGGCTTGGTGCACCACACACTAGTTAGGTCACTTTCAAAAGTTACTTAAGGATGCTGAGTTTCTAATTTTACAAGGGCAAAAGTAGGACTAATGAGGGTATCTGCCTCCTGAGGTTTGTATAAAGGCAAAAATATTCAGTGCTGTTTTTGTCACATTGTAAATGCTTACTATACCATAGCAACAGGTACTACTACATTTATGTTGGGATAATACTGGAACAAATGATGTTTGTGGTTAATGCTGTTTATTTCTTTTGTAACTGACTTCAAACTTCCCCTACGAATAACTCTTGGAGTTGCAGTGGATGTTCTAGCAGATGTGGGAATCAGCCAGAAATGTCTTCCCAATGCAGAATGCTTACTATGGACTTATGATATTTGCATCACGAAGTCTTTATCTCTCTCTTGGCATCTGTTCACACAGGTATCCTGATTTTCTGTGCATAATCAATGTTCATTACGTCTAGAATGACCATAGAGGTCCTCCTTAGTTCCACATAGTTTCCAAAAGTAAATGCTTGCTGACTTCCAGTTATTTTCTGCCCGAAATCCCCAGAAAGAATCAGGAGCTTCTTCTGGCCCCAATTTAGGGCTTATGTTTTCTGAACGACCCATGCAGCCCCAGATCTTCTCAGGAGGGATTAGCTTGCCACACAGATGACAGTTACTCCCTGTACAAAAGGTAGAATGAAGAAAGAGGAAAGGGAGGCAGACTAAATCACTCCAGTTATGCATCAGCTACAATAAAAGGAGAGCCAGGCAGAAAGTTGTTCCCTTGTGACAGGATGACACAGCTCTGGATGGATGTGTATTCAGGGGTATGTGTGGGTGGAGGATATTACAAGCACTTTCTCATCACTGGCATCCTATTACCTGTCTGGTGGAATACACTGGGTGCATTTATATCCCAATGTACTATGAAAAAAGGAAATGAAAAGAGTTTGAAGGAACAATGATCACTCTTGGGGATGGAATCAACTACTCAACAGAGGGGAAAGATTATTTCGCCATATATAGCTTCATTGTATAAGGATCCTCCAGAAGTATTCCCTTGAGCTGTGAGCCATTCACGGAGGGGCTGGGCTCAGATGCTAGGTAGAGATTAGATTCTTGGATCAACGACTCATCCCCTAGCCTTCTTGAATACAAACAGTACGCTAGAGTAGACATAAAACAAAACACAACTTGCAATATTTATCACTGAATTGAAATCCAAGTGGAAAATAAAAGGAAAAAAACAGACATATCTGATATTTCAAATTTGTTCTTTTTAAGTTCAAAAGATATTAATAGTACACATTTCATATTTGAGATATTTTGGTTCTAAGAACTTATGGAGCTGGAGGATTGCATTTCAGTCTCCCTCGGGAACTTGCACTTTCATATCAGATATGTGCTCAAGTCTTAAGAAATATCTGATGAGTTCTTATTGAACATTACATGAAAAATATCTATACCTTGCTAAGCAAAGCTAAGATTGAAAATGGAACTCATAATTGTGATTATGAAAGACTATTCAGAAATAATGTTCTTGAGGTAGACATAAGTTTAAAAATAATCGCTGCAAAGCAATCAAGAAACAATACTTCCAGTAATCTTGAAGATGTGTGCTGTATAAAAGAAACTGGATTCTTTTGTCTTTGATTCATTTAAATGCAGTTTATTGTCATACTGTTTCAATTTCTCAGGAAATAAAACATCATGGGCATTTTTGTTTTAAATCATTGACTCTGATCTAATTAAATTTAACCTTTATCTTTAAAATTTATGATTTTGAAGATTAAGTTTTGCCTCTGAGAGTCATAGAGAACTTTATTTTTGCTCTATGATATATTGATAAACAGTATTTTATTTCTGAAATCAATAGCAATTCTCATTTAAAATAAACTATAAAAAAGTATTATTTTGCCTCACACATCATAGAATCTCTGTAAATTTTACATTGTCTACCATATATTCAATGTGCAAAATAATTAGGTATTTATCAAACTTAATTTCTTTTTCAATCTGTAATACATTCTCATTCTGTACTACTCTTTGGCATTTCCATGAAGGATACACTGATACACAGTATATTGAACTAATTTACAGTACTACCATACTTTAGTTTACCTGTGTTCACCTAATAGCTTATACCACTGGACAACTTTATTTTATAAATCAAAGTTTCTTTCATTAGATTGCCATATTCTTATCAACACTAAAGATAGTGGTGGTTTATATACATCAGAGCATTTGGTCTTTAAAATTTCAAAACTTTTTTGTGCCAATTTGAGTTGGTTTAGTAGTGTAGATTAGTTGGGGACTTCACAGTTTCTAACAGTGAGTCCACTGAAACATTTATTTTACAATGCAAAGTGATAGGGTGCAATAATATGCCAAGCACAGAGCAGAGCTGAGAAAAGCACTTTCTCTTTATTTCCATCACAGAACAACTCAGTTCATCAGATAGTATCTTCTTTGCCACAAATACTACCTTGCTTGACCATTCTTAAGTGAAATTGCAAGTCACTGAAGTGTTTATGGGGAGATTCAAATTCTTTAAAAACTATGCTGTCCATCTTATAATACCCTGTTTATGAAAAATGTAAGCAAGATAATTCTTGCTGAATATTACTTTATATATATTTATATGTATATTAGTTCAAATTTAATGCATCACTTTAAGAACTCCCCAAGTGCATCACTTGGA
>RJWT010004581.1:0-32959 GCA_004365215.1 Cuniculus paca
TTAAAGTAAATGGCTCTGTAGATAAATGGAAAGAGAGACAGACAGACAGAGACAGAGACAGAAAGATGGAGCGATTCTACTGTTTCAGTTTTTGTAGAGAGCCCTGACTAACATATTTCCCTTGCCAAAGCTTCCTCCTCCTCACAGGAGAGGACACAGTGCTCACCAGGATCCTGCTTTATGAAGCCATTGGTCAGCCCTCCCAGGGTGTAAGTCGTGAGGCTAAATTCCATAACTGCACTCTGAGCAGCCTCTGAGGCCTTTTACACTGACCCACAGCCCAAGATTTGGAAGGAAATCAATAGCCAGTGAACTGCCCCTTCTCCCCTTCTCCTGACCTTCTGTCTCAGACCCAGGGACCAAGGGCCTTTGGCCCTTCCCCTGACCCAAGGGAACATTCTTTCTCCCCCTGGGTCCTGGACCCTGAGGAGAAATAGCTCTACTGGCTAATTAGTGAGGACTTATCACACCACAGACTGTGGATGCAGCGTGCGGGCCACCTCTGGACATGTGGCTGCACCTGGCCTACGTTTCACGGTGAGGCCCATGTAGCAGGGGCTCCCTCAAGGGTCTGAGGAACTGAGCGAGCCCCTACTGGAGTTCAAAGGCCAATCTCTGTGATTCCATCGCTCTGCTTCCCACTGAGCAGGAATTTGGACAAGAGAACAATGGAACAAGGATGGAAATGGATGGGAGAGCCATGTCCAGGTGACTCTACTGCATTTCATTGCCCTTCATGTTTTTATGTGTTTTACTACATTTCAAGACCTCTTTTTCATGTTTTTTTTTTCCTACCTATCCTCATTCTCTCTCAGCTTTTTCTTCCTTTGTTTAGCTTCCCTTCAGTATGTACTTGACCTGAATTATTCCAACAGCTGCATTTTTCTATTTCACAGTGCTGTACAAACTGAACCTCTACATATTTCAGCTTCATTCACTAGAGTCACTAAATTCTGTGTATATTATTCTCTCTCTCTATCTCTCCTTCTCAGCCTCTCTCTCTCAGAGTTCATGGATAATACAGGAAAGTGTAAATTACAGCTATCCATTTGGTCTGTCTACCTCATTTATATTTATTATTTTTATTCATATCCACAGGGCACCAAATTTCCAGGGAAATTGCTACTCCCAAGGTATAAGAAAAAATCATATAAGATTCCCTCAGATATTTAAAGCTATAGTTACAGTAACTGGGAAATGACCAACTACAACTGCTCCTCCGAGGTCTAAGACTCAGTTAATTACCACTACTTAATTAATCCAAGAGGCTCTCTCCCTAAATGCCCAGCTGCATTGTGAAAATTATCACCGAGTAACACAAAGATCTTCTAGAAGCTAGGAGATCAGCACTTTGGCCTGCCCATGGAGGTAGATTTAATTGATCTCTGATTTCCTTTTGGTTCCCTGGAAGGGTGGTTCCTCCTAGAAAGAGAAGAAAGGGGGAAAATAAGTCCCTGAACCAAGGAGCTTCACACAGAAATGAGGTTCCCCCTAGGGAGGGACCCACACTTCCTGGAGAAGGCATTGCAGCCCATGACTCACAGAACAGGATGAGAGATACACAGGTAACCAACTAGTGTCCAGCCCCAGAAGGAAATGATAGCCTTGGAAACAGCTTAGGTCAAATATATGGAAGGATTTGGCAAGGTTAATCACAGTGTTACTATACAGCAATGTAAAACAATTTTGAAGAATGCAAGGTACAGAGATGGCCTAACTTCAAATTCCAGTTCACCATTTATTACATGTGCCATCCTACTGAGTTTAACTAACCCCTGATGTCCTCATCCGTAAAATGAGAGTAATCATCAGACAGACATGGGCAGGGAGTAGACAGGAACGAGGCACAAGGAAAAATTTTAGGGTGATAGAAATGTATATATTATATTCAAAACTCACTGAATTGACCAGCATTTTATCTTAATTGTTACTTAATTTTAACAAAAGAGAAAAACTAGGATATTCAGATTAACATAGACTGATATTGGAAAAAAATTACTATTCACAGTATGTCCTTGAAAAAAATATGAATGGATATTTGTCAGGAAGAAGGAAATTTAATCTATAATGAAGAAATTAGAGTAAAGAAGCAAAAGACCAGGAGAAGCACTGACTGCATGAAATAACAACCAGAGTATTAACTGATCTTGTGTATGAATGGTTTTAAAGATGGAATTAAATACTGAACAATAATATCATGAAAGTTAGGAGCTACTGCTTTTTCATGAAAAGTTCAGAAATACTGACTATATTTGAACTTCTGAGGTCATGTATATATCCAAAAAAGGAATAATAGCACCTAAAAATGTATCCAACTTCTGGAGTAGAAAGAGATGTGGGAAAGTACATAGGAATAAAGAAAGCTCAATCATTTTATAGACCCCACCAAACATACACACACACACACACACACACACACACACACACACACACACGTGCATGAGACAGAAGAATCAAAAAATGATAATTATAAAATACAAATAAAATGGTAAAAATGCATAGACATCATTCATCACTCTATATACATATAATATGACTAGAATTACTAGTCTTACATTGATTTTTGAACATACTCACTTCCTAATTATACACTGCTAATAAGAGATACAATATAAAACAATGCTAGAGAAGTTGAAGAAAGTGAAATTTGTATAATTGGTAAAAGATTACAGAAATAAAATTTATGCAATCATATTAAATTATACAAAAGTCTGTTTAAGGGGAAAATATTATGTAATGCTATCTTAGTTATTTTTTCTCACTGCTAAGACAAAACACCCAACACTCACCAGTAAAAAGGAAAGATTTATTTTGGCTCACAGTTTGTAGAGGTTTCTGTCCATAATCAGCTGGCTCCAAGGCAGGGTGGCATGGAAAAGGGGCATCATGGAGAAAAAACATTTCATGGCAAAGCAGGGCAGGCAAAAGGCAGCCAGAAGCAAAATAGCAAGTAGCAAAAGACAAAGGTAGCCCTTTTTCTGATCCTTGTATCCCACCCTAAGTGGGGACAGCACTCACACTCAGGGGAACCTTCCCATTATCCACACCCAAAACTATCAAACTAATCAGTGGACTGATTTAGTAATCACACACCCTCGATCCCAGCATCACACACCAGCTACCCTAAAAAGCCCCTCCTATGACCAATGAGGATTTGGGGGAATATCTAGACACAAACCATAGCAAGTGCTTAAATGAATTATTTGTCAGAGAAATATAATAATCTTGAGTCTGTTTATACTTAATAATATAGCCTCAAAATATATAAAGCAAAAAAAAAAACCTCACAAGGAAAAAATGAACAATTCGCATCTTGCAATCACCACTAGATAAAAATCAATGCAGAAAGAGCACAAAGAACAAACTTCACCAGACTGACTGCAACTTATAAAAGAATGCATTTTATTTTCAAAAACACAGAAATTGTGTGGGAACTTGAGCACAAATGAAACATTCTGGAGCATAAAGACCTCATTTTGTGACCAAAGTACTATAAAATTAAAAATCAATAGTTTAAAACATAGGCATCAAAACTATGTTTAAAAATTTTTAAATACCCTGTGCATAATTTATGGGACCACAAATAAGTCATAAAGGAAATGATCAATGTTCAGATCTACATGACAGTAGAAGTAATGCACATCGAATTTAACGGGTGCAACTCAATCAGTACTTAGAAGCAATTGTGGCCTTAATCTTACATACTAGATTTTAAAAATCGAAATATAATAAACTTCAAAAGCTAATTCAAACAAATTTAGAAAACCATAAATCAAAATTAAGCAACCAGAAGAAAGAGATTGAAAAATATGAAGCCAGAAATGTGTCATGTAGTAAAAGAACAAAATAAAAGGTCAACATAATCAAAGTCTTAAATCTTTGCAGAGATCATGAACAAGCCAATGTTCTGGCAAGAATGAATAAGAAAAAGTTCTAACAAACACATTAGGCTAAAAAAAAGACACAAGAAAGGATGCATAATTATGGACACATTAGAAATTTAAAACATCTAAGGAAAGTACTTCCACCAATAAACTTGAAACTCAAAAAGGCACACATTTTTCAGGAGCAAACTTGAATTACCAAAATTCTGTCATGAGAAATATAAAAAGCCTGAATAGACTCATGATTATTAAAGAAGTTGAATTAGTAGTTTAAAACATAAGCTGCTCCTCACCTCCAAAAACGACCTGACATGATTGTACAGGTGTGGTATTCACAACTTTCAAGAAACAAGCATTTGCCAAACTTCCACCAAGCAAAAGAGAGAGAACTCTCCAACTCACTATGTGAAACCAAGGTGACCAGAAATGGAGAAAGACAATGCTAGAAGAGAAAATTACAGGCCAAATTTACACATTGTTACGGTTTGTATATAGATGCCCCGCCAAGCCTCATGTAGTCATGGAAGCAGCTGAATCTAACATTTATGATTGACTCTTTGTCTAGCGCTGGGATTGGCGGTGTGAGTTTTGCACCCGCCCAGGGGTGGAGCCGACATACAATGTAAGGTCAGAATGGGGGCGTGTCTTCCTCTTTGGCGCAGTTTGTACTTGCCGCTTGCAGCCACCATGAACGGCTGCCCCCTTTTACTCTGGCTGCTGCCTTGAAGTGTTGCCCCAGTGCCATGCCACCTGCCTTGGAGTCAGCTGATTATGGACTGAAATCCACAAAAACTGTAAGCTAAATAAACCTTTCCTTGCTTCACTTTGGGCGTCAGCTGTTTGTCTCAACAAGAGAAAAAAGTAACCAAGACACACATGAACACAAATGTAAGTCTTAAATAATTTATTAGTAGCCAAATATTAAAAGATATTTAAAAATAAAATACACATCATGACCAAGAAAGGCCTATCTCAGGAACACAAAGATGACTTAAAGTTAGAAAACCAATTAAGATAATACACTATTCTAATAGGTGAAAGTATAAAATCCATATGATAATCTCAAAAACACAGAAATGGAACAGAAGAAATTTAAATTACTTATTATAAAAACTCCTAGCAACCAGGACAAGCGAAGAACTTTCTTTACTTTATAAAGGGTATCTATCAAAACCTCAGGCAAATATCCTGCTGATTAGTGAAATGTTTAAGTATTCCATCGTAATGAGTAAGAATGCCTTTCAGCACCATGTGTATTCAGTATTTTTTCAGAAATCATAGACAAAGGAAAAAGATCAGAAAGAGGAGGAAAAAGATGTAAAATTTGGATAGGAAAAATCAAAATTATCCTTATTCACAAATAATGTTTACACAGAAAAATCTATGAGACTATATAAAGGAACTATTGAAAGCAGTAAGAGCTCGGTGGATATAAAATCATATACAAAAATCAATAACATCTCTGTACACCAGCAACATCCACTTGAAAAGCATGAGTTAAAAATTGTCTCAGTCACAAGTAGCAGCAAAAATACAAGGTGTTTAGGAACATAGTTGACAAACGAGATGTATTAATATTATAGAAACAATTCACTGGAGTATGTAAATTGTTTAAACCCTGAGAAAAAAAGGGGGCGGAAGCAACATGTCAATGGGTAAGAAAGACTCAGTGTTTTATGGATGATAGTTCTTTCCAAGTTAATCTATATAGTCAATGCATTCTAGTCAAATCTTTCCAGGTTTTTCGTAGACCTTGTCAAGCTGACACTAAAATTCCAATACAGCAACAAAGGGCAAAGAATAACCAGGCAAAGTTTGAAGAACATTGAAGGAGAACTCATCCTCAAAGATACCAAGATTTATTATAAAGTTGTATCATTGCAAGATGAGACAATGGACAATTGGAACAGAATAGAGAACCAAAACAACAAACAAACAACAACAACAACAACAACAAAAACAGACTGCATTTACATATCAGAGATTACTTTATGGCAAAAGAAGCCTTGAAGATTTAGTGGAGAAAGTATGGTCTATTTTGTCACAATATCTTTTTCATAATATTTTTCACAACATATTTTTTAAACAATAAGTCTATTAATACAAATTGTTGTCAAGAATATGGGAAAAGGCTGGCAGAAGCCATGCAGGTCCCAGGTGGAGAAACAAGAAGCCAATTCACCCTTCCTGTGAGCTGGTGGAAGCCATGCAGGGCCCAGGAGGAGAAACAAGAAGCCAATTTGCCCTTCCCATGAACCAACAAGTGCAAGAACTGAGAGACAAGAACATTCCCTGCCTCCCCAGTGGGCAACCAACTAATTTGGAGAAACACAGGCTGAGTTGTTAGCAACTGAGGTACAAAAACAAGTTAGTGTTTGTATTGCTTGGTTTACTTTGCAGGCCTGGAGTTGGTAGGCTAAGCATCTATTGAGAGGATAACAATATGTGATATAGTAAATATGGGGGATTTCCTTTGGTCTTGTCTTTGAAATTCAATATTGTCCTCATTGTTTTGTTTTTTGCCATTTTACTGTTTTGTTTTATTCAGTGTTCTGTTTTGATTTGTTTTATTCTGTTCTGTTTTGTATGATTTTATTATGCCTGTTGGTATGGGCAACAATTTTGAAGATAACAAGAGGCATAATGGTAGCCATTGTTGATTTCCTATTGCCCAGTTTTGAAGTCCTATATCACTTTCACTGTTTTGTTTTTGAGTGGTTTTATTCTTTTTTATTTTGTTTGGTTTTATCCTCTTTAAAATAAAATTAAAAAAAAAAGAATATAGGAAAAGGAAATTGACATGTACCACGCAAGAGGATAAATCATTCAGCACTTTGGAGAACAACTGGCAATCCATAGTAAACTTGAAACTGACACACACTATTTTTTCCACTTTTTTTTAATCGATTATACTGATTAATGGATTTCACTGGCAGATTCATGTGTGCACATCACTTTCAACTTGGCAGTTCCTCCTTTGAACATCTACACTGGAGAAATTAAGTGCTCATCAGGGTGGATAAAATATGTGGTCTCTTCATAAAATAGAATGCTTTAAGCTATTACAAAAAAGTTAAATCAAGACCATGCAGGACCCAGGAAGAGAAAAGTCAGATAGTGACTCCCGAGGATCAGCCATGCTGGGACTAGGAGGAACCGGTCAACGAGCCAACTAGCCAGGCTTTCTGGTAAGCTGCAAAGACCATGCAGGGCTCAGCAAGAGAAGAGTCAGTGCTTCCTGTGAGCCTACCATGTGCAGGCTGAGAATCACCAAACCCCTCACCCCATAAACCACCAGCTGGTTTGGAGGTCAGCCTGAATTGATAGCAACAGAGGTACGAAAACCAACTGAGGGCTTGTAGCGCTTGGTTGAATTTACAAGCCTGGGGCCGGCAGTCTGAGCATGTATAGGGAGGATAATGTATGCAATATGGCAAATATGGGGGATTTTTCCTATCTTGTTTTTGAAGTCTAATATTGTTCTCACTGTTTTATTTTGTTCTTATTAATTTTTTTGTTTGTTTTTGTCTTTTTGAAACAAGGTCTTGCTATGCAGTTCAGGCTGACCTTGGGCTCACTTTGTAGCCCAGGCTGGTCTCGAACTCGCAATGATCCTCCTCCCTCGGCCTCCCTAGTGCTGGGATTATAGGAGTGCACCACCATGCTCTGCTATTTTTCTTTTGTTTTACTCAATATTCTGTTTTGATTGGTTTTATTCTGTTTTGTTTTGGTCTGATTTTGCTATATCTGATGCAAGGGACAACCACTGTGAAGATAACAAGATATACTATGGTAGCCATTGCTGTTTTCCTATTATCCTGCTTTGATGTTCTGTACCAGATTCACTGCTGTGTTTTGATTGGATTTATTCTGTTTTGTTTTGTTGGGTTTTATTGTCTTTAAAATAAAATTTAAAAAGAAAAGTTAATTAAAAAAAGAAAACTTAAATTTTTTTTTCCAGCACCGGGGATTGAACTCACGACCTTGCACTTGCCGGGCAGGTGCTTAGACCACTGAGCTAGATCCCCAGCCCTAGAAAAGTTAAATTTTGATAAAATGTTGATAGATAAAGTACAAAATGATTTCTAGGTATGTGCAAGTTTGTTACTATTATAAATTGTTACAGTCACAATACCACATGTTTAGTTAAAATAGCAAAACATTCCATAATTTTTCATCATTTCCTTGAGTGATCAGAGGTAAAGATGTAAAATGCTATCCCTGGTGAATCCAGGTCAGGGTACCTGAGCTCCTGATGAGTTATTTTTTATAATTATTTGTATGTTTGACATAGATGAAACCCACTGAAGAAGTCAAGAACCATCTGTGAAGATGACTAGAAAGGTCTGAGACCTGAGTTCTGTTAAGATGAACACAAGTGAGTTAAAACTAAGACAGAAGGACCAGACAGGAGGAGGCAGGCACAGGGATCTGCCATTTTGTCCAGAGAAGAGAAGTACAGAGCTCTGTTCTTTTTTCTGCAAGAAAGAATAATTTATTAGACCTCACCTTATGAATCTTCATGAACTTATAATATTATATCAAAATTTATTCCCTCTTTTTTCTCAATTCTGTGTTTAGTTAGTCAGCTCTGGTATTAATCCAGCGTCTTGGGCACACTGACACTCTACTGTAGTTGAGAAAGCATTCATTGAAAAGGAATATTCCTGCCATTAAAGAGTAGGATTAGGATACAGAAACATCCAAGTTGAGATACTGCTCTACAAGTGGCTGCCTGACATTGGGACAGTTATCTAGCCTTTCTGGGCCTCAGTTTCTTCATTTTTTAAATGGGTAAAACAAGAATATTACCTGATTGAATTATTGTGAAAATGTTCGTATTGTAAAATATGCAAAGAGACTAGCATATCGCATGTCATAGAATAAATAATAAACGAAGGTATCAATGGCTATGATGATGGTATCAGAATACTTTTTGGCTACAAAGGCCAAAATCCAACTCCAGTGTACTCAAACAATATGAACATTCTTTTGTTCATGTCACCAGAAACCCAAAGGAAGGCAAACCCCAGTGTGGGCACTTTCCTTCCAGCATCTCACCAACACAGTGTCATGCAAACCAGCCAACCTCACCCTAAGATAGCCAGCCTCATCATCATGGCAAATTGTTCAGTAGCAGCAAAGCCTAAGTTTCTGTTCCCATCCATGCGGTCCTGAGGCCCTTGAAGGGAGGAAAAATGTCTCACTCATTTCCAGGTTCATGGCTGAGACTCTTGTGTTAGAAAGAAAAGATCAATGAGGAAAAAGCATATGGATTTGCTTACTATCAGCTTCACAATGTGTGAGGGTCCTCAGAAATGAAGAGCCAAGTATACAGGACAAAGGGCGTGTTTTCACAGACAGTTGTGCAGAAGTAGAATTGGAGGAGAAAGGGCCATGAGCATGTGGTATTATGGGGAGATTAGCAAGGCCTTCGAGCTGCAATTCTTCTGCATCTCTGTGTCCTTAGAAATGAGTACAGCCCTGTCCTCCAGCTGTAGGGAGGACTCCAGATACAGGTCTTACTACGCTCAGGGGAACTCACTTAAGATCTTTGGCCCACTTCCAGCAAGAAGGGGCAAGAGCAGATGAGAAATCCCTTCCTGCTTCTGCAGTTTTCTCAAATGCCAACGTGCCCTATTTGGGGTAACTTGTCCTGAACTTGCAACTCTCTTAAAAACATAGTAGCTCCTTCTCTCAAAGCTCTCTGTTGTCTCAAAAGACTGACCAGGATGGGAGGTATGTGACACTGCATTTGGACCCAATTAGGGGTTCTTTGTGTGGTTCCTGGATAAGCAACATCAGCACCACCTGGGAAATTACTAGAAAGAAACATTTTCAGCCCCAGCCCACACCTGCATGGTAGAATCATACAGTCTAGGGGCACAGCACCTGTGTAGTTATGTTTTTAAACAAGCCCTCCAGACCATTCTGATGACACAAGAGTTTGAGAACAACTAGGTTCAAGTCATCTGGGGAAAGCAGTATTTTTAAGCACAGAGTGACTGCAAAAACTGAAGCCCAGAGAGTTTATGTGACTTGCTCCAGATGACACAGCTAACTGGTGATGGCGCCTGAACTCCCACCAAGCCATCTGACTACAGAGTTATCTTCCAAATCACACTGCTGCACGGTTTGTTTCGGTGTGTTGTGATTTTCAAAGTTTCTCTACTTATAAAGTGGAGAATCTGGTCTTGATCTCTAATGACTCCCTCACCTGGAGGAAGCCAGCTTCCCAAAGTCACACCAGCAGCTGTCTTTCTCTAACTCCTTCTATGGGTGAAGACACTGAGGTCAAAAATGCTAGTACACTACCCAAAGACCCTGAGTCCCTGGGTACCACGTCCAGAATAAGGAATCCTGCGTTCTTGTAACAGGATGCCTGTTAAAGGGACATCTTCCTTAGCATTCAGAGGAATTCACTTCCTTTTTGCATTGATTTAATTCGCTTTTTGTTTTGATTTAATTTGGGGATTGAGGGCATACTTAGGGCCACATCCATGCTACTGAGCTACACCTCCAGTTTTATTTTATCTTAAGACAAGATCTTGCAAGGTTGCCCAGGCTGACCCTGAAATTACAATCTTCCTGCCTCAGCTTCCCCAGTAGCTCAGATTACAGGTGTAAGGCTACCCCACGTTAATTTGTTTCTGAATCTGGAGTTTTAAACAAGTGAAATACTAGCAGTTTCTTGATGTGAGTAGAAACCATTGAAGAGAAAAGATCTTAAATGAGCAGTTTTCACTTGAAGAAGAAAGGTCTTCTTATTCTTTCATTACCCCACTGGGAAATTGCCATCTGTGCTGTGGTAGCAGGTGTGCTAGCCTCAAATTTGACTCCACAGGGACTAACCTGGGGCTCCTTTTTTAAAAAATTGGAAATCGATGTCAAATCAGGTGATGAGGAAAGCCAATGAAGTGCTTCTGCTCATATTCCTTCGCTTTTGGGCACAAACATTGATCTCATAGCAGACGACTGTCTTGTGCTTCCAAGTGAGCAACGAGACCCTTTGAGTGCTCCGAGGCTGACAGGGGTTGGTCTTGCTTTGGACTCAGAAAAAAATCTATTTCTTTCTGAAACTTTTACTTGGGACACTATTCAGAAGACTGCTATTTCTGCTGCCTTGGTCGGATTAACTGAAAGACACCATTGAAAGTGCTCACTCTTTTTTATTGGAATATATTGGTGGTACATAACATTCACACTTGCTTTGGGGGGGATTAGTAACATATGTATATCATATCTTGATCATCTTTCATTTCCTTCCTTCTTCCTTCTTCTCCTCTTCCCCATCTCCAAAACATCTCCCTCATCCCCTTCCCCTTCTCTAAACATCCACTCTATTTTCTATAATTGTTGCCTTTAAATTCCTAAGTTGGCCAAGGAGTGGCAAAGAGTCAGAAAAATTAGCCACAGAAAAGACGAGGAAGGTGACCTCTTCTCTAATCACTGTAAGAGACAGGAGAAACAAAGAAATTTCCTACTCTCACACACTCAACACCTGCTCCTATGACCTGGTCTGTGGGAGTTTCTCTCCAATAACCAAGCAATTCTCCAGCAGATACTAACTGGGTGTCCTGCAGTTTCACTCCATCCTGACTCTATCCTACCTGAAGATAGCGTCAGATCCCACAGGCTGAGAGCTCAGTCCCACAAGTCTGCCCCCACCTCAGACGCCAGTCATAAGCTCGTTTGTGGCCGATCCTTCTACCAACAGGCAGGTTCCCCCAGGTTTCATTAATTTGCTACAGAAACTCACAAAATTCATTTTCCTTAAGTTTATCCATTTATTATGAAGGATATTACAAGAGGTGCATATGAACAGCCAGATGGAAGAGCTGCAGAGGAAACATGGGGGAGGGATGGGCATAGGACTGCCACACCCCTCCCCCCACCCAGCCACTCCACATGTTCAACTATGCAGGAGGCCTCTAAGCCTTGTGCTTTGAGTTTTTATGAAAGCTTCATTAATATGCATGATGAATTAAATTATCGGCCATTAGCAACAACTCAACTGTCAGTCCCTCTCCTTTCTCCCCCACCCAACAATATTGAAGGGCTGAAAATTCCAGCACTCTAATGTTGCCTTGATCCTCCTGGTGACAAGTTCTCATCTAGCAGCCATCTAGGGGCCATCTATTCTCCAGTCTTCTCACTGTTACACGAACGTTTCCTAGGTTTTAAGGAGCTGCATGCCACGAATCCAGGACAGAGACCCAATATATATTTATTATATCATAATTTCACAGTCATCCTCTTCAACAAGAGAACCTAATTAACTTTGGACCATTTCTGGCTTTAGGACATCTTTTTACTTCTTGGGGGTCGATTACAGCATCGGTTCTCCCCTCCCTTGCCCCAGCCTCATCATGGGCAAAATATATCAAGTTGAGCTCTGTTATATGCCTTGCTTTTAACCAGTATCAGGAGGAAAACAGCAACAGTCCATGGTTCACACTTGAGGACTGTAATTCTATTTCTTTTCTTTTTCCTCTGCTGTCACTCAAGATTAGTGAGCATAAGAGACATGTGAACCAATTATTCTAGATCTCCGAGAAGCAGCACTACCCCAAATTATGTGACCAAAACAGATACACCCAGCTGGGCCCAGCCCAAAGAAGCCAACCTATACCTAACTGACACATTCATCAGCTAAATAAATACTGTGTGTGCTACCAAGATCTCACACAGCATTGTTGTATTAATAGCTCTAAAAATGTCTTCCCCTTAGGCCAAAACTAGGTAATTCCATGTATAAAGTGAGCCTCAAAAAAAATTATTGTTTTTGAAACGAATATACAGAATATGGTCAAATCCATAAATCCTCTAGAGGCCACATATTTACCTTTCAGATTGTACATTCCTCCTAAGTAGTTAAGGGAAATACTTTTAGGGATTGCTTTCAAAATCAATAGTGTAGGTTTTGGATTGTTGACCTAAATAACAATTAGTCTCCAAAGAGTAACAGTATCAATTTTGGGATAGAACAGCACTGCATATGCTATGCACATTCAAAAAGGGTGAAGCAAGGGGAAACTTTTAAAATATTTGTAAATGATAACCCTTGGCCCCAAAGATTAATAACAAGGGTTGCATGAGGTTGAACAGATGGATGCCAGGCAGATGTCTTTGGAGAAATGTTCTTTGGTATAAGGCTGTGGTGGCCTTTATCTAGTGTTGCGATTCTAGCAAAGTCTTTTGTGATAATATCAACAAGGTAGTGATGTGTGAGAACTTCCTCATAGTTAGTTAGTTGAATTTGATGCAAGAAACTCATTTTGATTTTAACAACTTTCACAGGTTTATTCTCAGAAATAGAAAATCTTCATTCCTTGAAAAATGTTTGATATTTTTTAAAGTGAAATGACATTAGGGGGTGTTTGGATTTCTTAAGGCTCAATCGAAATTATTTCAAATTTTTAGCAGCAGAAATATTAGTTCGGAAAGTTGAGAAATTAAAATGCATCACCTTCAAACTCACAGACATAATTCAGTTGTTCTACAGGTGTTGACAATTTTCTTTTTTTCTGCAATGCTTACATTTTACTAAAGTGTCTCAAAAGGTTTTTTTTTTCCTTCAACTGTTGGATTTCATGTTACTAAGTTTGCAATGTGAAACTTGAATTAAAAATAAATGTTTGTCATTCATTTAAAGCATTTTTAAAACACCTCTGGACACAGGACTTTCATGGACATTTTCTTTCATTTAGGCCAGTTGTGATATCCAGAATACATAACAATACCTGCCATTCAAGTATCTCTACATTCTGTCTGGCACAAAGTCTTAAGTGGGAAGACAGTGGCAGAAAAGTGATGAATTAGAAAAATTATCATGAGAAGACGTGATCCAGGCTCATGTTAGATCTCTCCACTTAAGGGGATGGTATGTGTCTCAAGGAATTCAGAGGGACAACTTTGATTCTCTCCTTTAAGCCAATTCCACATGGTTATTCCATGCATGTTACACTGAGCTCTGTACGTAGAGCTTTTAGCCAGTGCTACCGGACCTTTGAGCATTGGTCCGCCCAAAACATTATTTTCCTTCAATACAAGAGTGCTGCAGCCCATGAAAATTTTTAACATCAGTGAAAATCTAGAAAATGAATGAGTCCCAAGTTCTGCCATACTTGAGTGTTTAGTGCCACTTGACTGTGATATCTTCCTGACCAACGCCACACTTCTGTGCATGCAGTTAAAAATTATTTGCCTTCAATTCCAAGGAGTGACACTAATACCTTAAGATGAGTCACAATGAAAATGACAAAGTGCGTTTCACAAAATTACTTCATGCGGCACCCAGGGAAACATCTGCTTATGAAAATGAACTCAGGTTAAGACTTTATAAATTATTAAATGTTTTCTTTTTAAGTCAGTTTTCTTAAAATGTATCCAATTTTTGCATATGGTTATAATTTTGGTATACCTGAAAACTTGCTTTCATTCTTGAATATATGATAATGTGTATACAATTACATGTATATAACATGTATATAACACTTAATGGTTGTATAGTATTCCACAATTAAAGGTATCACATGTACAGTTAGATATTTAGCTGTGGCATTTTTAAAATAAATAATACTGACTAGAACATACCTGTATATGTGAATTTTCCCTATGATACTAGTTATTGTGGAAAATTGCTAAATATAACATCAAATCAACAGCTGTGAATACATCTATGGCACTTTTACACAGTGAGATATTTGCTAGAAAGTTCTGTCATTTTAGTTAAGGTGAAGAAAATCAATTTCACCACCATTTTACAAATGTCATATATTAGTGCTTGCAAATGATTTTTGCTAAAACAATAAGCAAGCAAGTTACCTCTTTTTATATTTTCAAAAATAGCATTTCTCTGGATTACAAGCTGGACTGAATTTTTTCTCTCATTTATTTGCATGTTTTATATCACATATTTTTTGCTAGTCATCTTTTCATAGATTTTGTTTGTTTGTTTTTTCATTTCACCCCCTCCTCAGAAAATGCAATGTCCCAGCCTCGACAGCAGTCCCACTGGAAGCCGTGAGCATGTGAGGGATAGTACCCCAAGAAATGACAACCGCTAAAGAATTAGCGATATGCTTGGGAAGTCAGATCTGAAGAAGTGATGAAGAGACTGAAAGAATCATCAGTCCTTTCCAAAAAATACCCTGTAAATGTTTCCACTCCCAAATGTCCTCTGAAACTTGCCAGTTGAGATACAATGGGAGAAAATGATAGACTTAATTGACCAGTTTATTCATGGAAATAAACGATTTCTATGAAATACATAGCAGCACAAGAGCTTTTCAAGCCAATGGAAAGTGAAACTGGAACTGATGAGGAAAACCTAAAAGCTACTGGATAATTTGATGTCCGTAGCAAGAATTCCTCTATGGGGTTCAGTGTGCCCCGTGTGATGGAGCCCTCACGGTTAAGCTTTCATGCTCACAGGCAGACATGATGATTGAGTGATGTCCTCCCACCCACTAACACATGATACCTGTGGAGGACACCGAGAAAGACCAGTGGAGGGAATGACAGTGTCATGTAGTAAGGACACGCGGATTTGGTTTGAATTTCTATGCCCTTCTAGCTAATGACGTTGAAAAGATGAGGGTCTCTTTCTAACTCCCAACTCCACACATGTTACTCAAAGGGACATGTAGGGGAAAATAATAACCCCCAAAGGATTGTAGCTGGAATTTATCCCTGTTACAAAAGACAGATTAACAAGAGAAAAGTAAACAAGTTGATTAGCAGGCATATTTCATAAATATAAATATATATGTATTACCCAGAGAATGAGAATGAGTAGTTGTCAAAGAGATGTCTTTGAATTCGGCTTATACAGCATCTTTCACAAAGAACAGTACATTTTAAAGAAGCAACAAAACAAAGGAAAAAGATTTTCTCTGGGGGCAGCAAGTTAGGCGAAGGCAAATAACTGGCAGATAAAGGTTCATTTAAAAAGCTCCTTAAAGTATATAAAGCTCGTAGATTACTCTAGTGCCATCTCTAGACTGATTAAGTAGAAAGACAGCGCCAGAATTTAGGTAACCTTCCCTCTTCCCAATAGAGAGGAAGGGCAGGCTACCTTTGGTCTTTGTAAACCTGTGTCCTGCTTTAAACAGAGGGAGGGCAGAGAGTTTTTCTGCATATGCTTTTTCTTCCTTTTCAACAGCTTTGGGGTGGAATGTTTCAGTGGCCCACAGGACTAACCATGCTTATCCCATCAGACAATGAGAATTCAGGGAAATAATAGGAACTGCTTAGCTCAGAGCCTAGTGGAGTTGCAGCCCTCAGCAAACCTAAGCAATTTTTATCATTTATCGGTAAAATAAATTCAGACAAAAATGACATTTTGGAGTTCTTTAAAGAACTAATGCTGAGAATGAAGAGTCACCATAAGGCGTAGTTGCTGGGGCTGGCCTTGCACCCTTGATCCTGCTAACCTCACTGCTCCGTCACACTACCAGCATCCAAACAGGGCATATCCGGGCAACTTGAGGTGATTCCCGACCAACTCAAAATTTCAAGGAGTTATGGTTTCTTGTGAATCTATTAATACAAATTTAATAATACTATGCTTAATATCAGCTGACTTTTAAAATCTTGAATATCTATAAGTGCTATTGTACCCAAGTTACATACCACAATAACACTGATGATCACTACTGTTACAAGGTAAAGGAATAAAGGATTCTTTAACAGCTGGCATTAGAGAGGTTCTCACAGAGGGGGATCTCCTTGTGTAGTGCCCACTTCCATTAGAGATCGATTGTGTGCACTCTTGCCATCTTTTTTCTTCTTCCTGTCCTTTTGGCTCCTTGAGGTGTAGGGTGAGGTCTGGGACTCTGGAGTGATGAGGACGGGAACCACCTGCTAGAGACGGCAGAGGGAAAACAGGTAGCAACCTGCATCCTGCATGGCTGGAGACTCCACGCCAGCCCTTCCTGACAGAGAGAAAGAAACACTCTCTTTCAAGCTGATACTGTCAAGTATCATCAGTCACAGTCAGTCTTAATCCTAACTGCTAGGAGAAATCGTGGACCTTACCCAGAATCCAATCTTATTTAGGTTTAAAAAGTAGAATGAGATCTAAGTTCATATCTGAGGCACAAGTATTTTAAAGATAAGGAAAGAGAGCACCAAGGAGGTTGTGCCAGGTAAGCTTGATGGTGTCCACTTGATTGACTTGGAAGCCACCCAGGGGCTTAGTGGGTTACACTCTGGGTGTGTCTGCGCGGATCTTGGAGGTGTGGCCTTGGGTACTATATCTAGTCCCCTGCTCCTTCATCACTGGTGCTATTCCCCTGGTTGCCTTCCTGGATACCATGAACTAAGCAACTTTGCTCTACCATGCCCTTCTGCTACAATACTTCTGCCTTGGAGTCTGCTGACCATGGACTGAATCCCCTAAAACTATAAGCTAAATTAAACCTCTTCTTTAAATTATGGAGGTTAGGTATGGTATCTTACCAATGGCAAAGAGGTTAAGTGACCCACCCAAAGCTGTATGTATGGCAGAAATAGAATTTGAGCCATGATCTACAAAATTTAAACTCTGCTTGCTGTCTGTCATGACTTTACTGTGTCTCTCGATTTCTGAATCTTTTACACCTGTCTCCCTTCACAGCTACAGGTTATAGTCTCTCTCTCTCCTTCAATACTGGTCAGCCTCTAGGTCT
Organism: Cuniculus paca; assembly: GCA_004365215.1. Lineage (NCBI taxonomy): Eukaryota > Metazoa > Chordata > Mammalia > Rodentia > Cuniculidae > Cuniculus > Cuniculus paca. The sequence continues at coordinate 17,558 of RJWT010004581.1, forward strand.
ACAAGAAACCTGACTCCCCCACCCCTACAATCCAAGTGAGACTACCTCACTTAGGTCTATCCCAGGATAAATACATGTGGTCATTATCTCTGCTGGCCTTTCTCAGTAATGGGGAAGGAAACCTTAATTCAGCGATACTTTCCCTAAGATATTTATTAAAGTAGGGCACAAATACATTTTTCCTTTAAATTGAGTCATAGTGAGATTCAAATGAATTTCTAAATATATGAGGATAATACATTCAAATCAGTTATTAAAGGAAGCTAGAGGTGTTTAGGGTATGTCCTTCAACATCTTGAGAGTGCTACCAGGGGAAAACATGCCCTTTCAAAAAAGATTCTAGAATGCCATTGTGAAAGAGAAAATGCTAAACTGGCTTGACCCTTCTGGCATTTCTCTAAGTCAAGTTTAATAAATTCTTTCCTAAATTAATATTTTCTAATATGAAAGTAGTTCATGTTCATTATAAAGTAATTGCAGAATAAAGAAGGATTTTTAACTCAGTAAGAATCACTATTAATATTTTGGTGTTTTCTACTTGCAGTCTCTTCACTTTATAAAGCTTTTACATCCTTGTGATCATATAACATAAAAAACTTACACAGAATGATTATTAACAATAACTATTTTATTTCACAAGTTGTGAATCCAGACCATAAAAAATAGAAAGAAGTATGAAAAAATAAAATCATCCAGAATTTCAATGCCCAGAGAAAAATAATAATAAACATTTTAGTGTTTTCCCTAGCAGCCTTTTTACTATATATCTTTGCATGATTGAGATCAAATTGTAGAGAATAAATCTGAAGTAAATTTAACACTGAAATACTCAGACTTTCTATAGAAGATGTTTCAAAGAATCTTCCCCTGGTAATCTAGTGTCTAAAGTCATTAATATGAATTTAAAGATGCAAAGACTCATAGCTCAGTTTCTGCAGAAAAGAAAATGGCTAATTTTTGCTCTTTGCAACTCTGATCTCTATGGCAGAAAAAGCATGTTTTGTTTAGCAATTTTTCTGGCACAGTATCCCCAGCATGTAAATAGTTTTGTCATTCTCAGTAAGTGTTACAGAATAACACCAATTATTGTTTCAAGTGGTTTTCAAACATGGCAACAACGTCCTTCTAAATTATGGTGGGAAGAATGTGGCCTAAAAAAACACATTTGTTCATAATGTAAAAAGAGCAAAAACAAAAAATAAACAATGAGAGACCCACTTTTCCCTCTGCTCACAGACCGTTTGGCTTTTTTTGTCACCTTTTCTCATCATCCTGTGTCCTACTAGAGCTGCTGTCTGTTGACAGGAGATGCAACTAATTCTTCTCTTTTTACTTTCTGCTTCCCCAGTTTTCTAGGGACTGCGTCTTCCTTTTTAATTTTTTTTTAACTTTTTATTGACATCCAGGGACTGCTTCTGCTGAATAGATTAACATGAATAGAAGAGGCAGCAACTCACTGAGAAGTGACTAAAACCCTGGCCCAAGGACCCTTAGAATTCCACAACTCTAGAATTACATTTGTGATTAAATGAATACCCAAAATAGCCACACCACCACTGCGTGGCCTGTGAGGTCAGCCCATTTTAACTATAATGCTTATAAAGCGCTATATTACAGCTTTCAGAGCTGCACTGTGTTTAAAGAAGCAGGGCCCAAGAGGTTTTAATCTTCTTTCTTATCTCCTTCAAATATTAAAGGGTATCCATAGCAATTCATTAAAACTCCCAGAACTGCCTCTTTCTAGCCTTCCAGAAGATCTCTCTTCCACTCATTTCTTCTGCTCTGCTGCCTCCATGATCTCTTTCTCCCTCTACCTCAAGGAACAAGACGTTGGGACTCAGCTCTCTCACCAGATCTTTGGGGTTTGCCATTATTTTAAGGCTCCTGTTTTCCTCACAAGAAACCTAGCATGTCTAAGCTTTTCTTAGAAGGGGGGAAAAAAGGGAAAGAAGAGGACAAAGGGCAGATGAAAGGACGTTGTGATTTTCATCCCATCAGACAATACAGTACAAGCTTGAGTAGTCTTGAAGGAATTCGATGGTGGTATATGGGGAGGAAGCTTAGATGATCACAGTCCAAAGCATCACCACTCCAGGAATACAGTAGAGTGCAAAGCATTCTTCTAAGATGTGTTCATCCTTCCCAATTTTCAAAAGTCTTCCAGAAGAGTCTGGATCAAGAAGCACCAAAGATCAAGCTTTATTTTGGGTGCGGTTCACAGAGGGTGTCTGGGAACACGGAACACCCTGGAGGTGGCCACACTCTGCCTCAGCTGTCTCCAGCCTCGGCAGCGTCACCTGTACCACTGCCTAGATGCAAATTACTTTTCCTTTCCTCTTTTTGAAGAAATCTTTTTAAATATGAAAACTATAGGAAATAAAAGTAAGTTAAGAACAGATCATTGTTCGAATATGGTTGTGTGTTTTAGAATCATTTTTTTCATGATTTTATTTTTGTAGAGTAAGACACTCAACATGGTCCAAATTTTAAAAGGTAAGAAGGATGCTTAGTGAAAAATATCTCCCCAACCCATTACCATTGCTCAGGCATCCAGTTCTCTGCCCCTCGGGGCTACCATCCTTCAAATATTTTTAAAACAAAAAAATTAAACATTACTCTCACTCTTTTTCCCCTAGAGCCAGGCATTATCATGAGTTTGACGCACATTTCCAATGCCTTTTATGGCTTTTACACACATATGAGTGTATTTGTGCACAACAGACAGCATTGCACTGTGTGCACTGTGTAATTCACTTCACTAGGATCCTACTTTTCAGCACTACTCAGTAATGCCAGTTCATTCCTGTTAACAGCTATCTGGTATTCTGTTGTGTGACTACAGGGTATTTTACTCATCCATTTTCCTACTGATAGGAAATTCTCTCCTATTTTTCAATACTATAAGTAATCAAACCACTTTAGTGTTTTCTGAATTAAAATAACTTTCAGGCCCATTTCTCCTCCAGATAAATACCAATTTCAAATAATCCAAGCAAAACTTCATAGGGTATTTTTATAAAAATGGATAAACTAATTCTAAAATTCATCTGGAGGAGAAAACAAACAAAAATTGACAAATATTTCTTGAGAAGAAGCATAGAAAATGAACCGCATACTGTAGTTTTATAATTTGCATTGTTTTACTCAGTATGTTTTTCATGGAAGAAGAAGGGTAGGCTTGGATCTTCTCAATTATCACACCATTTTTCTTATATGAGAAACTCAAGTATAAACAAATGAAAGAGCAAAATAAAAAACATAATAGGAAACAGGGAGACAGATCTTTTGCAAATGGGAAAGTGCCCAGCAATGTGAGGATAGGAAGTGCAAAAACAATTAAGATGTGTTTCACACACATACCACCTGCCCAGGATAAGGTAATTATCATGTATTATGAATGTATACTAATAAAAATTTAGATTCTTTTTTAAAAAGAAAGAAAAAGAAGCAGCTCTCTTTGCCCTGGAGCTTGTAATGTCTTGTTATGAGTCTGCAAAGGTGGAGACATCATTCTACCAGCTCGAGGGTAAAGTGGATATATCAAAGTCCAAACCAGAAGAATCAAGAAACATGGAGACAGATTCTGAAGTACCACATCTTGAGTCAAGTCTACCTCTCCATTGGTAATTTACACAAGAAAGACCATGGCTATGTGAGCTAATTTAAGGGGATGAGGAAGGAGAAAAGGCTTGTCCTACACGTGGCCAAAAAGTATGCTGACTGAGTGTCTCGAAATGATGTTTGATTGACTCAAACTTTGATTGCTAGATTTTTAAATAATTTTAAATTGCTCTGTATCCATCTCAAACAAAATGTTCCATGAAATATCCTCATGACTAATTCTGCAGGTTCTGTGATTATTTTCATAGGATAAATTCCTAAATAATTCCTACCCAAGTGAATTACTCAACCCAAAACAAGGGAAGGAAAGATTTATCTGATAGAATACAATGTAACAAATTCTAATTCCATAGATGAAAATGTGGAAATTCCAAAGGATCTCTGAGTCTTAACCCCAGACCTATCTTCTCTTACTCTCTCAGGAGGGTCAGACTATCTGCTCAACTTAGACCCGAAGGCCTCCACTGATATTAGTTGCCAGTAGAATAACAAAACCAACAGTAATAAGAATGGTTAAGATGTACTAAGCATTTATTCTGTGCCACGAGGTATTCTTACATTAATTCATTAATTCTTGGAACAATTCTAAGGAGATACTGTTACCAGTTCCATTTTACAAATAAAGGAACATAAGGAAAGAATCATGTTGCAATGCAAAAGAGCAGAGATTTTAAGCCCATGATCTTATTGCTCATGATCCTATTTCTTGGATCTCTCCTGGGGTCTTTGCAAGAAAGTCTATTTGCAGATTTTTCTGCATATTTTCCTGCCTCTTCATGTGTTCTTTCAGTCAATATTAAAAAGAATGTGCAAAGAATAAAATTCAGGAGGCAAAGGAGCAGACCTGTCCCATAAGCCGCTCTCTAAATTACTTTTCAGAAGTGGAGACTCACTGAGGGGACATCTTGGTCTGAGTGAAGCTTAGCAAGAGAAAACATTTCCCAGTAACTTGCCTACATCCACAACACCATGACTTTCATTTTCTTTCCAAACTAAGTCAAAAACCTCAGCAGATGCCACCCAAGGTCACACACAAAGAGCTCCTGTGATGGACACTGGTCGCCTCTGCAGTATCTCTCCCTCCTTCCCCAGGACCTCTGTTTAAAAATTCCCTCACTTTTTCTTTCAGTGGAAGGGAGTTCAGTCTCTTTTTTCCATTGTAAATTTCTCTTGACATTCTCAGTGCTGCTTCTGAGGACAGCTAAGACAAAAGCATTCTACCTCTTACTAAATGAGAATGAAGAAGCAGAAGTCCCGAGGGCCAAATAGCAGCCACACCACGATCCAGCAGGAAGCAGTTGTGGGGTGAAGCTGGCATTGTCATGTCAGGGATGGAAGGAAGATAGAGCAAAGACTTGGGGAAAAGGCCTGACTCCCTGAGAATATTACGGGTACACTGAGTCAACTCTTACCCCAAACTTGGTCTCCCTGTAGCTTACCAAACACATGAAATAATACATTTCCTTTGTTGTTCAGGGCAATTTAGAGTCTGACTTTCCAGCACAAAACTCGGATTGCAGTCTCCTAATAAAAGCCAAGCTAATATCAACAAGGACTTAGAGGCCACTTTTGCTCAAAAAAAAAAAAAAAAATACTGACTACACTCCTGAAGGTGCCTACTAAGTCCTAAGAGCAGGTTAAGGCATGGTATCTCTGCCTTCATTTTGCATCTGTCTCCTTTGTTACCTTAAACTCTGGACCAGATTCTTGCTCAACTCTGCGCATAGTCACGTCGACCACTTATGGAGAATCTGTCTGTCTTATTACTTTTTGTGTTGCCGAGACAAAATACCCAACACCCACAGTGAAGGGAGGAAATGTTTATTTAGCTGACAGTGTGTAGAGGTTTCAGTCCACAGTCAGCTGGCTTTAAGGCAAGGTGGCCTGGCAGAGGAGAAACAGTCCGTGGGCAGCAGGTAGAAGAGAGTAAAGCAGCAAGCAGCAGCAGGCTGCCTTCTCTCTGTGCCTTGTATATTCCATCTAGGCTGCAAGCTTATTGAGTGAGATGCTTAATCTCAGCATCACACACCCTCGATCCAGCCACCCTCAATACCCCACCTATCACCTCATGAGGGGACATCTAGATACAAGCTGTAACTAACAATTGGTAACAGTTGGTCAGTTAGCCATAAATTCACGCAATCTCTGCCATCCCTCTTCAAGACTGAAGGCACCAAGATAAGAGTAACCAAGGTATTTTGAAGATTTGCAGAGACCTCATAATCAACCAGCAACTTTTACAATGTCCTGTTTAATAGAATACCACCAGGAGGATGCCTAAAAATCTTCCATCATTGCCCTGAGCCCGCTGAAACGGTAAGCCTTGTTCACCCCATGATGAAACTGCTCCTCTAAACTGGAGTAGTTGTCCCATGAGCAGAACCAAATTGCTTCCTCTAGCAATAAAGACTTCTCTGGAACCACCTCACAGAATCTGACCAGAGAAAATGATCAAGCAGACCCCTCTTTGACTAAGACCTCTTAATTATGCATCCCTCTTGCCCCTCTTCCCTGTATAATCTTGGAGCTCTTGTTAGTCTCCCAAGATAGGGCCGAGAACACCAGTCCCACTTTTTCCCAGGATGGATATACTGAATAATAAATTTCCATCATACTTCACCATTACTTTTTCCCATTTGATTTTCAAGATAAGTGACCAGACCTGGTTTCTTGGGAGTCCCCTCAAAATCTGCCCCCTACACCATCCCCAGCCAAGGATTCCGGTAACACTAACACTTATGTAGCACTTATGATATGCACTATCCTGCATATTTTATGCATATTGGCTCATTGAACCCTCGCAACAACCATATGAACTCATTTTAGGGGGATTTTAGGACCATTTTTAAAATAAGGAAAGTAGGGCACCAAAAAAATGGTTTAATAATGATGCCAAAGCTAACAGGTGGCACAGCCAGAAGTCAAAGTCCATTACACCCTCTGGCGCCAGAATTCTTGCTCTTACTCAGTCTGTTAGTAGCTTGGCTGTCCTGGGTCTTCTCACTAAGGGCATCCAAAAGTGTATTGGACTGGGGAAATTGGGAGTGGGGCATGGGTGGGAAATACGCTAATATTCATTTTCCAGTTGTTTTTAGAGAACCTGAAGGTACATATGTCACTTTTCATTATTCCAAAGAATTTGACTGTGTCTCTCTCCCAAGTCACCGATGAAATGTCTTCTACCAGGTTATTTTTCAGCCGCTGACAGTTGTTGTCTAGGCCGGGTCGATATTTTCACATCTACTCATAATCCTGTGTGTCAAGATCACTGGAAAAATAAATGCCAGGGTATTTTCTCTGTGCCCTAGCTTCTGCTTTGATGTTAGGGAAAAAGTCTAAAGTTTATCTCCATGGTATTATGCGTGTAGAATTCAAGGGGTGTAAATGTACGTATAGTTTATTCACATAAACGTGGAAGTCTTCTCAATCATTGTGCTTGGGAAAGCAAATTCGTCTATGCCTTATCTTCATGCTGCTGTCATGGTCATGGAAGCCTCAATTAGTGACACTTGGGTTTCAGACTCTGGCTCTATCTCCACACCAAATACTCTAAATTGTGAAGAGTTATCAAAAAAATTTCTTTGCTATCAAGAACTGATGCTATTTTAAATTAATAATATTCTGTTTGTAACTGAACAGGCAGCATTTTATTATTTATCTCCTCTTCTTGTTGGCTATATGTTGTTCTTTATATTTATGTGCTCAACCACCAATAAGCAAAAGAAAGATGAAATAAACAAATAAATAAATATGAGCAGTGTCTCCAAGTTGAAAAGACCAGCCAACGAGAGATTATAGTTCATCACAACTGCAAATCTGAGATGGGATGTTTGATTGTATACATTTCAAAGTGAACCAGAATCCTCTCCAAGGGAGCCAGGAGGGAAAAGAGATTTTCAATACTCTTTTCCTTTGTAAGTGATCATCAGAGTGGTCTGTGAGATTCGTCCAAGTCAAGCCCTCCCTTGAGTCCTGATCATTGATGGGAGTACTTGAGGAGGTCTTCTAATGGCTTAGAATTAACTCTGTCTAAACAGTGTTCACGGGCTGTTTCTATTGCTGCTTTAGCAATCAGACATTGCTACTTCTCATTTTCAAAGCTATTGGCCAAAAGCAAAACCAAACGAGGCATTTCTGGAAGGCAGAGGAAAGTCGCTGGCCTGCAAAAGTCTGTAATTTAGCAACAAGTACACATTGCAATTCTATTTCTGTTTAATGATAGATATCGGTGATGGTTAATTTTGTGTGCCAGCTTGGTTGGATGAAGGAGTGCCCAGATCACTGGCAAAACATTACTTCTGGCTGAGTCTGTGAGGGGGATGAGCATTGGGAAAAGTAGACTGAGTAAAGATCAGCCTCACCAATTCAGGTGGAAGCCATTGAGTACACTGAGGGCTGAATAGAATGCAATGGCAGAGGAAGGCCAGATTTGCTTGAGTTGGAACATCTGTCTCTTCCTTCCTCCGACATCAGTGCTCCTGGTTCTGGGCTCTAAGACTCAAGCCAGGATTTACACCCTTGGCACCCCCAGTTCTCAGACTTTCCAACTTGGATGGAAACTACACCATAGGATTTGCCAGTTGTCCGGCTAACAGTCAGCAGTTTGCAAGGCTTCCCAGCACCCACAGTCATATGAGCCAATCTCTCATATCAAAGTTTCTCCTAAATAAATATATATGTATATTTAGAAATAAATACACATATATATTCAGAAATAGTTGTGATGAACTATCTACCTCCCATTGGTTCTGTTTCTCTGGAGAACCCTGACTAATACAATGCCCTCATTTTAAATGGAGCTGGAATCTATCCAGTAAATATAGATTTATTTTGTACCACAGGAGTAGCGGGGGGACCCAAAACATCACTCCTCAGAACCTTCCTTTACTATTCAGTGTCTATATGCAGGCCAAACATAAGTAGACACAATGTGAGACCAACTATGAAGTGTCTATTAAATGCTAAGTTCTGAACAAGGCACTTTAACATTTGTTATTTCATTCTAAGTAGAGCTTTAAAAAAAATAAAAGCTTGTGTAGTAGCAGTCATTCCATTTTATTTTAAAGAGGAAGGAACTGACGAAGGTTGAGGTCTAGCACAGTGAGTAAAGATACAGGCTCAAAACTTCTAATCAATCAACACACTTTCTGCTCCCAGACTGATTTTTGACATAGTCAAAAAACAAATACGAATACTCAGCAACCTTCGATAACAAAACACACAGGGTCAAAGACTTCGGCACAATGGACAAACCAGTATGAGACAGATCTCAGCTAAAGGTTGTTCTCTTCTACCCTCAGATTCCCAGAAGAGAGTCTGTATATTTGTAGATTTAGAATTACCATACCTTAAAGCATTGCATACATTAGTGACATGACTAATAGGAATAGGATTGTAACTAGTGTTACAGAAAGATGGTTCATAATGCCTTCGTGCTTTATGATTATCTAAAATGTATAGGTTGACATTATGCAAACCAATATGGAGGTTCCTCAAAACACTAAAACCAGAACTGTCCTATGATCCAGCTATATCCCTCCTTGATGTATACCTGAAGGAATTAAAGTCACCACACTATAGCGATGCCTGCATACCCATGTTTATTGTGGCACAATTCACACTAGTCAAGCTACGGAACCAGTGTATGTTCCCATCAATGGATGAATGGCTAAAGAAAATGTGGTATATGTACACAGTGAATCATTGTAATAATACAACAAGGTATTATTCAGACATAAAGACTGAAATTATGCTATTTGCAGGAAAATGGATAGAACTAGAGATCATCATATTATGCAAAACAGGCCAGACTCAGAAAAATAAGCGTTGCATGTTTTTCCTCATGTAGAATTGGGAAAAAAAAAAAAAAGACATAAAAGTAGAAGGTATGAAGAGAAACTGTTACTAAACAAGAGAAAGGGAGTAAGAGGGAGGGGATAAAGGAAGATGACAGGGATATGGATATGGTCAAAATATAATATATACATGTATAAAATCCAATATTTTACAAAACTAGCATGCACTAATAAAATACATACAGGAAAAATAGATTTCTAAAATGTATAGGCTGGAAGAGTGACAAGTCTGAAATTCATGTATCGGCCTTGGATTTGTGTAACTCAGACCAGACTGGAATGGAGAGGCTGAGAAGACAGTGCACGGCTCGAGTAGAGGAAAAGGATCCAAATAAGATCAGGATGATTTCCTTCGGTATTACATTAACTCTCTACTCCAGAGGGATTGGTAGGGAAACCAGCTCTAGACAACGGTGCTATTTTTATGTACAATTTTCAGCTTAACATTATGTGACTTATATCATTCTGTCATTAGTGCAGATTTATGTCATTCTTTTCCTTTTATAGATTCAGTCGTTCTCAAGCAATCCATGGGTGACCTTTTAGTGTCACGTGTCAGAAGAATCACTCCAAATAAGACAAGAATTCCAGCAATCAGGCCAATTTTGTACTGGTGCTGCTCACAATAATCAGACCCAACTGTCAATTGTTCTAAAAATTCTGGTGCCCAAAGAAGAGACCGCATACACAGTATGAACTCCTTCTGACCAAGTTGCATTTTGGTTTGACTTCTTGTACAATTTTCATTACATATTTAATAAGTAATATTTTTTTAACTTGCAGTGCTGAATGCAAGACATTTCAGGAAACTGTCACTAATCTAAAAAGAAATATAATCGCAAGCCTAATCCTTCCACAGGTAAATCAGACATTAAAATGTGTGCCTTCCCATGACCCTTCCAAGGCTTTGCCAGTGCTGGAAGGAAATGTACAGGCATGTATACCTGCCAGAGATGGTTTTGTATCATGAATGGTTAATGGTCAAATAAGATTCCAGATTCTTGTAAAACATATTCCACTTTAGAAAACCTTCAATAGTTTGTATGTATTCACTCTTGAGTTTTCCTGTGTAGAAAATGTGTCCTTCCAGGCTAGCTATAGAAAGATTGCTCCATGCTACTTTTTTTTTTTTTACACATTTTCATGACTCTCTTGCACCCTTTCAGAGTGTAAGCCTTGGAGAAAGAGGCTTTGTTTTGTTTTATGCAAAACCTTTGACTCTTATAATGTGCAGTTCACACCTTTGGTGTCAGATAAATGACAAGTGATCATTGTTAGAGGGTATAACACATCCTGATGTGAAGTTTTACAACAAACTTGAGCTGCTAAAATCATTAAATTTATGACATTGGTAGATTAGTAGAACTGTATGCCTTTGCTCTATTTACTTAATTTTTGAATTGACCGGAACGTGCTTTTAATGTGGAAATAGCATTATGGTGTTCAAATATCTTGTACAAGATTATTAGCCGTGGAAACCAAATGAATTTTATCCATTGTCATCATCCTCTGTTTCCTTGACATGCTCATTCTATCTATTGGCAAACCAAATTTGATGTCAGAATCTGCTCCAAAATACTAACAACGTGGTTTGTAATTGCAAAGCTAACACCTATGAATAATAAAATTGCAAACAAGCAGAGCACCATCAAAAATTCAAGATGATTATTTTTTAATGACTATATTTCTTCCTGTGTATGATAATATACAAAGCACAGGGTACTGTCTTTCTCAAAAATAAATTCTCGTGAATTTCTAGGCCCAGGCACCACAAACACAGAAAGAGTATTTTTATCACCAATCTAATAATAATAACGTGTGTCTTGGAAAGTAGCAAGTTGGGTAAAAGAAATGCATTCCTCCCTCATTCCTCATCTTCCTCACACACTTTTAAGTTAATTACGTGGAGAAAGCAGGAGGAATTAAATATCCTTTGAGAAGAATGTGAGAAGACAGAACTCCAATGCCAGTCCTGTCGCTGATCTGTTAACTTGTTTACATATCCTTAAAACCTATCTGGATTGAAATTTACCCTGGAACAATGATGCAGTCCAACACTTTTATGGTTTTAAGCCCATTTAGCTTAAAGGACCCAGCCAGAGCCATCCTCCTTCACTTTATGTGGCCTGTCTTATACATGCAGCAGGTCTCCAAATTCATTTCAGGATTCATTGTGTTGGTTGCAACTGCTTTCCTTGACCCTATTTGAGCTCCACAGCCCAACTTTCTTTCAACCCATTACCTTTTCCTCTTATCTCACTGCCCTCAGCTCCAACAGTGGGCCTATTTCCCTGTAAGTTGCAGTTGTACTGCAAATACTCTGGGAGGTATAAATGCCTCATTACACAATAATGCCTCACCATTTATTAACGCTTTTTAGGCCGCAGACACTCTATCAGGCATGTTGCAAACATTCTTATGTTTAATCCTCACAACCCCATGAGACTGGTATCATTACACAGATTGGAATAATGAAGGTCAGGAAGCATAATTAACTCGCTGAATGTCACACAGCTGGTAAACAGCACAACCAGAATTTGAACCTACTTCTTTCTGGTGCTCTTTTAGCCATTATGCTTCCTGCCTGTTGTTTCCTCCTACAGAATTTGGTCATTCATTCAACGCACATGCTTTGAACTTCAAACGTATGCCAGGCACATTGCTGGAAGAAGAGGGGACACAGAGATGAAAGAACAAGTCAGAGCATCCAGAGGAGCAATGACGCCTGAGACCCTGAGCTATTTTATTCCTTGAATAGTGATGACAGTGTCTGAACCTATTCATGCCACATAGTTTATGAAGGACGAACCTCAGGACCAATCCAGGCAGTAATAAATTAGACCTGGTCTGAAGAGAGCATTCTTCTAAGCCTTCACACATTCAGGTAACTGCACAAATTCCAAGTGTTTCTTTCTGAATTTCCTCCCATTCCTAGCTGGCATTCCCTGGCAAGCTCCTTCTACCTGGGTCTGGAAGTCTAAGGGAAACACGGTTTCATTCCTCACATACCTGCATAGGATGTTCAGTACCTCACTCCTCTCTTCATGTTTTGTTGTGCACTCACCCTCAGTGGGTATTCTATAAATAACTGATGTTTGCAGAAAGTGGTTCTCTGGCTTCTCCTTCACGCCTTCCCTCACTGCCTCAGTTGCCATAGCATGGCTGTTCTTCACCCCTGTAGTTGGACACTGGGCTCAGGTTTGCTTTTCTCAGATAACTCTGTGGTCAGCTCATGAAATCATGTCATTCATGCATAAGTTTGGGATTTGCTTTTTTCTAAAGTTTCTTTCTTCCTTCAACAAACATTTATTTTATTATTATACATTTGTGATACATAACGATTACATTTGTTTGGAGGAATTAGTACATATATATCATATCTTGATCATTTTTTTATTTCTCTACCCTCTCTTCTCCTTTCCTCATCTCTGAAAAGTCTACCTTCCTGTTTCCTATCATCTCTCCTTTATTTTGCTCTCTAAATTATTTATATTTTGGGTTTCTCATATAAAAGAAAACACGTGATGTTTAACCTTGTGTGTCTGATTTATTTTACTTAACATTATAGTCTCAAGATTCATCTATTTCCCTATAAATGACTCAACAAAGTTTTTGAGGCTAGGGTTTGAAGCACGTCACATTGATATGGTCATTTAGGGCTTGCATTTTGGAGTTATTTCATCAACCATATGCTTCTTCTACAGTCTCCTGGGCTCCTTAGATTTGTTTTGTAACGGGCTGTATAAGACAAGGGGGTGAGTGTTTTGCCTTGGTTCTGATTTCTCATTTGCATTTCCCCATTTTTTTAAAGTGGGCTCATTGAGCTTGGGAGAAACAGCAATCAAAGCAACTAAGTATCCATCAGATATAAGCAAAGTAAAACAGTTAAACCATAGTTGTGGGTGGGAAAATCCTATGATTTACTCAAAGCAAGAAATTAAAAAGTCAAATAGGAAAAGGACAGTGAAGTATGAGAAGGAAAGGCTGACAGCTAAATTACCCTTCAAGTAAAAAAAGATAATCCTCCTGCCTGGACGAAAGGGCATTCATGCCAGAGATGGAATTTAAATTCCAGCAGTCCTGTATGAGACTTCACACCATTATTCTCTTTCCTGTATTCAGTTATCAGCTTTTTCTTCATTGCAATAAATGTTTGGATACATTTGCCAGAGGCTTTTCAGGATGATGAGCGCATTTCCACAAAGCAGAAAAAATAAATATGCTATGGTCGCTGCCTATTTCAAGAACCCCATATGGTCGCTTTTAGACGGGGGCTGCCCAGCTCTGGAGACCAGCTTCCCATTTGAAAGGGTGTTCAGCTCATCCTGAGACCAGTTTCATAAATCAGTTACAAAATTCACATCACATTCTGTTCCTCACTTCAGCTGTGTAAGGAAAGGGGAAATTTTTAATGACTCTAGAAACTTCCATATGCACAAAAGTCAAAACCAGCAAATATTCATTTTCTTTCTTGGCAGATGACTCTGGTAATTAAGGTAAACTACTAATAACCCTTTTTGGAGAGCAGGATAGATTCTTCCTGAACATATTGAGAGGAATCATACTGAGCAGCTTGAGCCCTGGACAGATCCTTAGAGAGAGCCCTGCCAACAACAGGACCTCCCACAAGGAAACACAACCCTGAGTGCTCCTGATACGGTCTATGCCGCACTCTTTATGATCATTTGCTTGTGTTCCAATACTTCTCCAAGTTCATGGACATTTGACCAATCCTTTATTAAAGTGATCACTTTAACAACTGTATTTGTCAGACAGTGTTGAGCAACACTTGGCAAATTTTTGCTATAGAGGGCCAGATAATCGATATTTTCAGCTTTGCCACTGTCATGAGCGTCACTGTGTTCTAATAAAATGCTGTTTATAAAAACAGGTGGTGAACCATTCTTTGTACAGGGCTATAGTTTCCTGCCCCTTGCTCTTGAGAGTAAGGTAAGAGGGTATGATACAGAGCAAGCCAGCCACTTCCTTTCCCCAGAGCACAGGCTCCTGGGTTCCTGACATGACCTGTATTGCCCAGGGAAGATGAGCTCAGCCAATGGGGAAAACAAGCTATTCTGGAAGTCTAGACTTCCTGAGCCTGCTGACAACTATGACACATCATAGCATTGTTTAGTCTCTCGTTCACTGACAATGACTCACCGCTGGCTTTGCAAGATTCTTCACTTCAGTGAGAATATTGAAAGCCCACTAATATTAGTCACAGCAAGAAACTGCCCCTAAAACTGAGAAAGGAAATTACTTTGTGGTTTTAATTTCAGATGATGAACTAAAAGGACCATATATCAAATTGTTGTTAATGCTGCCTTTGGTACTAACACAAAGAAGAATGATGGCTTTCGAGTCCTGCTGTTTGCCATAGAAATCTCTGTCTGGAGTCTTGAAGAGGAAGACTTGGTTAATTTGCTGTAGACTCCAGAGGAAAGGACCCGAGGTTTGGACTCAGCCAGCCCTTGGCTCTGACCTCTGCTACGTCATTGATGACCTCACACCTGAAGCAACTCATTTGGCCTCTGAGTTTCTTTCCCTATGCACAAAGTGGTGCATTAAGCCCTGGTCTGTACTGCTCTCTACCTCAAGGAATTAGGAAGTTGGGGGCAGAGGCCTGTGAATTAAGTTAGTGGCTAAGCAATTACCTTGTCCATCACACAGGGCTATAAGTTTGGGGACTGGAACTAGCCGGTAGAGTTGACAACACCAACTAATCACCAGCCCCGTACTGACACTGTATCCCTGTGTGCCTCTGATGTGATCCTCAGGAGAGAAGATTCACCTGTTGGAAACTCACCTGGTCACATGGGGTAAGTTCACTGAGAAGCACCTTGATGATCAAACAATGATACTGAGATACATTGCAAATCCAGTCTCCTATACAAGTTTCTATCTTTAGCTTTTTGAGGGGAAAAAA
>RJWT010004582.1:0-15399 GCA_004365215.1 Cuniculus paca
CTGGAAATTCAAAGACCCAATCCAGAAATGGGCATCTGAGATGAAAACACACTTCTCAGCTGAGCAAATACGAATGGCAAATCATGAAAAAATGTTCAGTATAATTGTCATTAGAGAAATGCAAATTAAAACAACTCTGAGATTTCATCTCACTCCAGAAAGAATGGCCAGGATGAGGAGAACCAGCAACAACAAATAATGGAGAGGCTGTGGGGAAAAAGGAACCCTTCTTCACTGTTGGTGGGAGTGTAGACTGGTGCAACCACTGTGGAAATCAGTTTGGAGGTTCCTCTAAAAGCTAGGATTGGAAGTCCCATTTGACCCAGCTATTCTGCTTCTGGGCATATTCCCAGAAGAAGTGAAATCATCATACCACAGTGATATATGTGCACCCATGTTTATAGCAGCACAATTTGTAATAGCCAAATCTTGGAAACAACCCAAATGTGCATCAATTGGGGAATGGCTAAAAAAGATGTGGTACTTTTATACAATGGAGTACTATTCAGCTATAAAGAATGATCACATTGAGGCTTTTATAGGTAAATGGAAGTGACTTGAGACCATACTCATAGGTGAAATAAACCAAACTCACATGAATAAACACTGAATCATCTCCCTAGTGTAAGAAACTGAAAGACTCAATAAGATACAAAATTCCTGATAAATATGGGGGAAACTTTCTGAAGTCCAATGGTGCGTTTATTCTTTCATTGACTGATTTAAATCTCTTTTCTACTGTTTGTTTGCAATATGTGAGAGGATAGGAACAGGTCTTTTGAACAAAACAGGGGACATTAAGGTAGCAATTGTTGGTTTCTTGTTGTCTGATTTGATGGCTTGTAATGCTTTCACTCATTTGTTTTGTCTGGTTTTATATTATTTTGTTTTGTTTGAGTTTATTGTCTGTGAATGTATGAACAACCATTTCAAAGAAGGCAAGAGACACTAGGGTAGCCATTGTTAATCTCCTGTTGTTTGTTTTGAAGACCTGTATTGCTTGCAGTGTTCTGTTCTGAAATGCTATGTTGTGTTTGACTCTATTCTGTTTTGTTTTGTTCTATTCTCTTTAAAATAATAAAAAAGAAAGAAATTAAAGTTGTGTTCCAGAGAAAACTAATTGGTTTTTGGAGGACCTATAGTCTCTGCAATATAAGATTTTTCTACTATGCATCTTCTCTGATGTTTACTGAGAAGTGATTTGAGCAAATTTTCCCACACTCATAGAAGTTTCTTTCCCTTGTTAGGTTCTCTCATGTTTGCTGAAGTGTGAAGTCTGATGAAAAGGTTTTCCACATTAATTACATGCATAGGGTTTCTCCCCAGTGTGTGTCATCTAATGTTTAGTGAGGTACAACTTAGAGGCAAAGGATTTTCCATATTCATTACATTTATAAAGGTTTCTCCAGTGTGTGTCATCTGATAGTGAGATATGTCTTCTAGCCACAGGACTGTCTGACGTTCATAGGTTTTCTCTCATGTTTAGTGAGGTGTATCTTTGGGTCAAAAGATTTTCCACACTGACCACATTCATGGGGCTTCTTATCTGTGTGATGCTTTGTGAGGTGTGACTTTTCATGAACAAGTTCTCCACATTCATTATATCCTTTGGATTTCTCTTCTGTGTGAATTCTTTTCTGATGCCTCCAGAGTTGTGACTTATTTTGAAAGGCCGTTCTACATTTAGTACATTGATAGGGCTTCTCTGCACTGTGAATTTTCTCACACATAGTGAGGGATGAATTACAGGACAAAGTTTTCCTACATTTTTTAACATTCATATAGCTTCCCACAAGCATGAACAAGCTTATGCCTCAGTGTGAAAAGCATCTTCGCATTCATC
Source organism: Cuniculus paca (assembly GCA_004365215.1). Taxonomy (NCBI): domain Eukaryota; kingdom Metazoa; phylum Chordata; class Mammalia; order Rodentia; family Cuniculidae; genus Cuniculus; species Cuniculus paca. The sequence goes on from RJWT010004582.1 coordinate 1,844, forward strand.
ACATTCATAAGGTTTTTCCCCAGTAAGAAAACTGCTGCACTATAATGTCTGAATTAGAGCTGTAGGATTTCTCACATTTATCATACACGTAGGGTTCATTATCTGAATGCTTGTTCTGTTGTATAATGAAAGTTTTCTTACATTCAAGACAGTTACACAATTTCACACTTGTGTGTGTCTGATATTTAGTGAGATCAGAGTTTTTGTAGTTTTTCTTCCACCATAGCAATGAGAGTTGATTTCTCATAGCCCTCCCCAGATTCATTATGTTTCCAACAGGACTGTCCCATAGGAATCCTGGTGTATGTAATGTATTCTTTTAATAATTTTGCTTCCTTGGAGAAGGCTTTCCATTGTCCACTATACTGAAAGTCATGCTGCCCAGCTGGACTCTTAAGATGTTGACCAAAATGCTCAGGACATCGCAGGGATTTCCCTGTTGCACTACACTGATTAGATTACTCTCCAGCATCCATCTCACCAGGCTTACTAGGGAGATGCTCCATTACTGAATAGTTTCTGCTGTTTACAATCAAATCTGAAATATGGTTTGAGTTGAAATAAAAATTAGACTCAAGTACTTTGAGCTCAAGTCCTAATTTGACTCTCTCCTCAGTTGATGTGTCAGTGACAGTAAGTAAAACTTGCCACAAATATCTTCCTTGACTTTCCTGGCTGGACTGAATTATGTCATTCACTTCCTGGATATCAGGGAAACTCTGGTGTGGGGGTTTTACCATCCATGGCTCTGCTTCTTGCTCCAGTTTAAAGATCACCTCTGGTTGGGTGAAGAAATGTACCAACAACATGATCCTGCAGTAGGTCTCCAGCATCACATCCCTGTACAGGGTCCACTGAGCATCATCCAGGACCTGCCACTCCTTCCATGTGAAGTTCACAGCCATATCCTCAAATGACACCAACACTGGAGATTTATTCATTTTCCATTGCTCTAGGAAAGACATGGGGGACTCTGGATAGATAGAGGATCAGAAGTGGAGGAACCCACAGTAGCCATCTGAGTGATGTAGAACCTGAGAATCCAGTACAAGAAGAAGAAATCTGCAGAACAAGATGGGTCAAGGATGCAGCACCAGTTCAAAGTTGAAGATCTGGAAGCTCACTGGAGAATCACACATGCAAGTCTGTGTAGAAAACTGAAGAAACTGAAGACTGGTCCCATTTCAAGGATCAAGGTAGTTCTCTGGCTCTTAAACCAACGTTAAGAGACTCAAAAAGCCTGTAAGCCTATACAGTAAGCCTCAATCTATAAATTAGCTCTAGAATGGGGGCAGGACTGTGATGGGTAAGATGATGGTTGTGGGCAGGAAGAAACATGTACAGGAAAAGGTTGAAAGGCTGTTTCTGGTTCTGTGGTGATGTCATTGAATGGTTAGACTGCATTTCCCACAACCATCTGTGCAGACCCACAAGAACAAGAGTGGTGGTTTATTTAATAGGTAATATGTTCTATGGAGGGAAATCTGGTCCCTAAATACATAACAGCAATGTGGAATGCGGCTCATCTCTCTAACCCAAAGGCTTTCCTATCTTGACGAATTCTGTACTAAATCAGAGATGCTATTGTTGTTGTTGTTAATTGTTTACTTATTGACAAGTCTCTATAAATTGACCATGATAGCCTTGAAGTTGGGGTGCTCCTTCCTCAGCCTCCTGAATAGCTGGGATTACACACTTGGACAGAATTCTGCTCATTAAATCCTATTTAGACAAACTAGCAGACTGTGATGTGAATGATTTGTTCAAAAAATTTTGGCTTATTTAAATGCATCATGGTTATAAAATCTACCTCTATGTTATTCACCTTCATTCTAGAGCACAAAAATCATATTTGAAAATCACTTTAAAATTTTAACAAGAAGTCCATATGCTACCTTTCTTCAAACCCATTTAAGAGGCATTCACTGTAGACAGGAGTGGTGGTGCTTGCTTACAATCATAGCTACTGGGAAGGCTGAACTGGAGAATGACAAATTGAAGCCATCCTGGACAAATTAGCTGGAAAAGGGGGGGCAGTTTGGTGCTAAGTCCTGGGTTCCATTCCCAATGCCCCAAAATAATAAAAAATTAGCTGGAGAAAAGGGGTCTGGTGCTAAGGCCCTGAGTTCCATTTCCAATTCTGCAAAATAAAATCAAAAGTTAAAAGATGAAAAGAGTTGAGGATGGACCTCAGTGGTAGACCCCCTGCCACCATGAACCAAGTCCTGGGTTCAATCCCTAGTAACAGAATGAAAAAAAATAAAAAAGAAGAAAATATTTGTTGTCACTCATTAATTTGTAGACCTTTTGGGAACTATATAAATTAATTGGAAACATTGATCTGGCATACGTATTGGAATGAAATAGCAGGGCTTTTGAGAAATACCGTCTTGGCTACTTTCTCATTGCTGAGACAAAATACCTGAGAACCATAAATTAAAGGAGAGGTTAATTTTAGCTCATGGTTTCTAGAAGTTCTGGTTCACAGTTGGCTGGCTCCAAGGCAGGATTTAGTGGCAGAGGGGCTTGACAGAGGAAAAGCAGTCCATGGCATGACACACAGGAAGCAGCAGCCCCAGAGATGAACATTTTTTATTTTTGTTCCAGGGATCGAGCTCACCACCTCGAGCTTGCCAGGTAGGCGCTTACGCCACTGAGCTAAATCCCTGGCGAGATGAACATTTTTAATAGCAGGGGTATATTACTTGAGATTTGTCTCTGCATAATAGCATTATGCCCAACTACAAAATCTATCATAGTGTGACTTTCATGTTTTTCTTCTGGCAATCAGGTTTTCATAGTAATTTCCCAATATATAAAATTTTTGTGTCCTAATTTAATAAATGAGTCATATCCCAATGTATAGATGTTCCTTAGTTAATTTAAACAACCTCAATTAATTGACTTGCACATTTAGCTGCTTCTCAATTGTTCACAGCCCCACAGGAAGATGTGTATTTTTTGCGATTGCTTGTTTCATTGCTGATTATACTACTGGTCACATTTGTTGTTGACAGTATCTTGATGAAATTGCTGTCTGTCTGTTCAGAACATACTGACCTTGGAAAGATCCATATGTCTGTAGGCATATGCTTTGTTTAAGCTGAGAAAGGCTACCCAGCCCTGGTATTGGTAGCCATGGGCATCAGAGCCTTTGGTGGGAAGCGGCTCCTGGTGCTTCTCACAGCTGGGGCTGTATCAGGCACAGCTGCCGGAAGCCCAGCCTGGCCTCACCACTTGCTGCTGGCACTGTCTGGGCTCAGGAGAGGGGCTGAGCGCCTGCTCAGTATGACAGATGATGGCTCTGATGTGGGGGGAGGTGACAAGGTTGTTCTGGGCTAGTGTCTCAGAACAGTGTCACGACTGCATTAGAGTCCACCTTCCATGTAGAGGCAGAGCACACACTTCTGCTCTGAGACCATCAGACTGACAACCTACAGTTGTAAGGCACAGGAGGCATGGCACTGTTCCCTTTGGTGCTGTGGTCTCTGCTCCTGGCCTGCTGGACCTTCTCTCCAGGTGAGTATGTGCTGCTGTCCTCAGGGACATTACAGCTGTGCCAAATGGCTTTTTTATGGAGGGAACAGTGAGGGATTATAAAATCATGGCCACATCTGAACCTAATTTCTTTGTTTATGGTTTTGTTAATTTTCATTTTATTAAAGTAACAATTTTGATGCCAAAAAATACAAACTATTAATGGTAGGGAAATTCTAGATAAAGTTGGGACTTGGCATTAAAAAAGAGGGCAAGCTTTCTAATCTTGTATCATTGTGAAGGAAATCCCTTGCATCTTCTCCCTGCATCCTGTGTTCTTGTCCTTTAAGGCTCTGCTGGAGAGGAGTCCGTGAGTCTCCTGAGTGGACAAACTCACTGTGAAGGCTTGCTGCATGTGAAGCACCGTGGGCAGCAGGGCCTGGTGTGTGGGGACCACTGGAGCATGCAAGAGGCCTCGGTGATCTGCAGACAGCTCAACTGCAGTACGGCACTATATACATCTCAACATGTTTTGATGGTCCAAGAAATGAAGTCAACCTGGCTTTATGGTGCCCAGTGCCAGGGTGAGGAGGCCTCTCTTTGGCAGTGCTCCCTGGGTGACTGGGGGCCCACCAGTGACTGTAACTGCCAGTGTGTGGTAATTGTCAGGTGCTCAGGTAGGTTGGATAGTGACACCTGGATTCTCCTTTTCCTGGGACCCCTCCCACTGATTGGGCTCCAGAGGCACTTAGTCAAAGTCCAGGGAATGAGGGAGGGTTTGGGCCACATGTGAGCACCTACTTTCCATGGGATCCTTGGGGTTCTGGGGTATCCCCTTGCTGCAGAATGAGTTGGGGCCTTTCATTTTTTGTCCTGAATCTAATCTCAGTTCTCACTCTCCTGGCATCCCTTCTCACTGATGTTTACCCTGGTTTCTAAATCCCCCCTGGTTTCTAAATCAGTTGCAAAAATGTGCTTCCTTTTGTTGTCCTGACGGTCATCACTTTGGGATGCCTTGATCCAGGTTTTCTGAAAGCTGTTTTCTGTGCTATGCACACTCTGACCGTGACACACGGTCCTGGGACAGGGACTCTGTCACCCCAGATCTCCCAAGGAACTAGCACAGAGTGGGGAAGCAACCAGGTATCCTGCAAATGCCCTATTTTTAGGCCAAATCCAGTCAGGGCTCAGCCTTTGCATGTGTGGCTCGAGCAGAGGCTGGCTGGACCCTGTCTTCTGTGCCATCAGGTGGCTTCCTGGTACAAACTAGGCTGAGCGGCGGAAGCAGCCCCTGTGCTGGGATTCCTGAATCACTGAACCCAGGCAATAATGTTCTGAGGTGTGACTTGCAAAAGGAGGAAGCAGACGTCTTTTGCAGAGAGCTGGAATGTGGCACTGCTTTGCAGTGGTCCAGAGCCCACCCTGGAGGGCTCCTTGGTGGCCAGGAGCAGAAATTTGTGACCTGTCAGGGAACAGAGACCAGCATTTTCAACTGCAAGAGCAACGAAAACTTTCTAGGACAGTGTGACCTTCCAGCCTACACTGAGGTGGTGTGCACAGGTAGGGTCTCTCTCCCAGAGCACTGGACTTCTGTTTGTGTAAGAAAAAATAAATCAAGATATCTGCTCACAGCGCACAGGCAGTGTTAAGGAAAAGTTCTTCCCCTGAGTGGTGGCTGACATGATTGTGCATTGCCATTGAGCAGGGGTGCAGGAGACGCTGGAGCTCTCCCCTCTGGGGATGCTACTGTAGCTCTGGCTGCTCTCCTTGGGGTTCCTGTTCAGCCTGTGCATAGGAGGGGAAGGCCTGAGTGAGCAGTGCTAGCTACTTCTGTCTGAGGGATCCCAGGGTCCTGTGTCATTCTCGGGTGAAAGTTCTTCATGATAATCACTTTGGGGTCAGGGCCCAAGGGACAACCAAGGACCAGTGTCAGGTCCTTGTTTTTCAGACCACAAATCTTTCCTCTGGGTTTTGATCCCCTGGGGACTTGGCCAACCCAGGTGGTCCTGGGTGCTGCTCTTTCATTCCTCCATTTGGGATTGGGTAGTGGGTGGTGGGGTCTCTTCATCCCCGTGTTCTATGTAGAGTCTGTCCTGCTTTGGATGCTCTTGCCCAGTTTCTGCCCGCAGGACATGTGGAAGCTCGGCTTGTTGACAGCGAGGACCCCTGTGCTGGGCGCCTGGAAGTACGGCGGGGCCTGACGTGGGGCACAGTCTGCAGTGCTGACCTGGACCTGCCCATGGCCCACGTAGTGTGCCGGGAGCTGCAGTGTGGAAAGGCTGTGTCCACACTTGGGACTACACACTTTGGCCGAGGCTCAGGCCCCGTGTGGATGGAGGCCTTCCGCTGTGTGGGCAACGAGTCTCTGCTCTTCCACTGTCGGCGGGAGCCTGGGAGTCAGTGCACACATGAGCAGGATGCTGGGATCAGGTGCTCAGGAGAAAGTGAGTCAAGTCACGGGGCCCAGGAGGGTCTGGGCTGTGGTGTTGGTCAAGGGCAGGAGACTTGGAGGAGACTGGGCTGGGATGGTTTTGGGCAGTGAGCAGGGAGAGAGCTCAGCTTAACATTCCCTCCCATTTGTTTTTCTTTTGCACATATTTACTCTGTCTTTGGAGAATGGTATAATGAATGTCCTTCATTGACATCAGATATTAGTGCTTGAATTTTTGTTCCAATGTTGTGAATTTTTAAAATGTATTATATATAGTAGGACCTTATTAACATGTGAGTGGGAAATATTTTCTACCATTCTGTGTTTTTTTAATTTTTGAAAATGTCCTTAATACACATAAGGATTTACTTTTGATTAAGCACAACAACAATTTTTTTCTTTTGCGCCTTTGTCTCTTGGTGTCCCATCTATAAATATAATTGCCAAGTCCAAAGGGATGAGGCTTCATTGCTATTCTTCGTGCTAAGACTTTTGTCCTTTGTGCTTGTGTCTAGGGCTTTGATCCATTTTGAGTTAATTTTGTCTATGGTATATAGAAAGTGGCAGCTTCAGTCTTTCCATGTGGATATCTGGTTTCACCAGTACCGTTTGTTGAAGAGATTGTTCCTTCTTCAATAAATGTTGTGGCATTTTTAAAAAATTGCAGTCATTAATCCATGTTAATTGTACAAATGAGTCGGGTTCACTGTGATATTTCTATAGATGCTTACACAGCGCACTGATCATGTCTAACCTCCCTACTTCTACCATTTCCCCTCTCCTCTCATTGTCCATTTCCTTGACTCCTTTTCCAGTCTCTTGTAGTTCTCTTCTACTTTAAGGTCACGTTTTTGTGTTTTGTTTTTTAGTTTCTACATGAAAAAGAAAACATATGTTATTTTCGTATGTTTGGCTATTTTACTTACTATGATATCTTCTAGTTCTATCCATTTTCATGCAAATGTGAGGAGTTCAATGATATATATATATATAAAACAGAGTCCACCAAAAATATATACACACTTCAGGAAAAGACAAACTTGTATAAATATTTTAATATTACATTTATTGAGACATCATGAGATTAATACAAGTTACCTTTGGCCTCTGCAATTATAAGAAGTGCTCATAGTGGTGATCATTAGCTTCTAGACATTTGTTAGTGAACTGCTGCTTGGGTAACCTTGGTCACTGAGATTGCCACACATGTATTTTCAATTTCTTCTCTAAGGGCTGGCACCATAGTGGCTTTTCTGTGACATAAGACATCCTCTAGTGCCCCCCACCCCATATGAGGGTAATATCATCTCTTGAGAAAACATATTATTTTTCTTTTCCTGAAGTGTGTATATATTTTTTTGATGGACTCTGTATAACTCTTTCCACAACCATTCATCCACTGATGTTCTTCAAGGCTAATTTTATATCTTGGTTATTGTGAATGGTCTCCTTACACTTTTTCAAGAACAGATTGATGGTTAATATATGTGTTTATTTCTGAATTGTATAGTAAATGATTATTAAAAGTAAGTTTCATTAACATTTCCATGTTCCATTCATGTTGCTGAAATTACAGAATTTTGGTTCTTTTTAATGGCAAGATCATATTACATTGTCTATATACACATTTTTTTCTTCTTTATACACTACATTTTCTTTATCCATACTTCTATCAATGGACACCTAGACTGATTTAAGGTCTTGGTTATTGTGAATAGTGCTGAAATGAATATGTGAATATAGATGTCTCTTCCACATGCCTGATTTCCTTTGGAAATACACATAGTAGTGGAATTGCTGGGTCATATGGTAGTTCTGTTTTTAGTTTTTTGAGGACCCTAAATCCCATTTTCCACAATGCATATACTAATCTATATTTCCATCCACACAGCATGGAAATTTTTCTCTTTTTTTTTGCATTCTTGTCAGCATTCTTATTTGTTGTCTATTTGTTAACAGTCATTCTAATGGGAGTGAGATGATACCTCATCACGTTTTGATGTGTGTTTTCCCAAGGGCAAATGGAGTTGAGCATTTTTTCACATACCTGTTGGTCATTTATGTGTTTTTTGGGGGGGAAATATCTACATGGATCATCTGCCCCATTAAACTGTTGCCCCAAGCTTGAATTGGTTTATTGCAGCTGAGTTGATTTCTTTCTATTGTGGATCTAAATAGGATATTTACCTTCTGTTGGATATTGTGGATATTTATCCACTGCTGGATGAATAGTTTGCAAATATTTTGTACCATTCTTTAGTGCATCTCTTTACTGTGCTGGTTCTTTCTGTTGGTGTATATATTGAGTCATATTTGCATTCCTGAGATAAATCCCATTTATTCCTGGTGTAAAATCATTTTTCATGTACTAATAGATTTGATTTACTAGTATTTTGTTGAGAATTTCTTGCATATATGTTCATCAGGGATATTGGTCTATATTGTTCTTGCTTTTTGTGTCCTATCTAGCTTTGGTGTCAGGTTAATGTTCATTTTGTAGAATGAGTGCAAAAATGTTATCTTCAGTACTTATGAATATTTTGCGAAGAATTGGATTTTGTTGTTATAGTAAGATTAGGTTAAATTTAGCAGTGAAGTCATTCAGTCTTGGGCTTTTTTTTTGGTTGGGTGACTTTTATTACTGATTCAATCTCATTAGTTATTATTTGTCTGTTTGATGTGGTAGGTTATGTTTCCATTAATTTATCCATTTCTTTGAGGTTTTTGCAATTTTTTGTCATGTAGTTCATCATAATCCTTAACGATCTCTTGTATTTCTGGTATGTCAATTGTAATGTCTCTGTTTTCATCTCTGATTTTATTTATTTGGGTTCTCTTTCTCTTTTTCTTGGGTAGTCTAGCTAAAGGTTTATGAATTTTGTTTATATTCTCAGAAATCCAAGTCCTTGTTTCCTGTATCTTTTTTAATGGCTTAAAGACTGTATTTCAGTTGTTTTGCTTGTCTTTATTTCTTTTTTTCTACTAATTTTGGGTTTTGTTTGTTCTTGCATTTTTACTCCCTGAGATAAGTTGTGAGTTGTTAGTTTTAAATAAATTTATTTATTATGTATTTATTTATTGTGATATTAACAATTGAACCTAAGGGCTTGTGGTTGCTAGGTAAGTGGTCTATTATGGAGCTACATCCCTAACTTTTATTTTTGTTGTTGTTATCATCATCATCATCATCATCATTATTAATTTTGGATAAGTTCACATTATGTTGCTTAGGTTGGTATTTTTTTATTTTTATTTTTGGAATTTTTATTTTAAAGAGAACAAAACAAAACAAAACAGAACAGAGTTAAACACAACAAAGGGTTCTGAAGTCCAATAATGCTTTTATTCTTTGATTTGATTGGTTTAAGTCTGTTTTCTACTATTTGACTGCAATATGTGAGAAGACATGAACAGCTTTTTTGAAGAAAACAAAGGACATTAAGGTAGCCATTGTTGATTTTTTATTGTCTGATTTGAAGGCCTGTATTGCTTTCACTCTTTAGTTTTATTAGGTTGGTATTAATCTTGGGGTCCTCCTACTTGAGCTTCCTGAGTACTTGGGATTACAAGCGTGACATCATGCATGGCTCTTTCTGTTTTTTGATGCACACAGTTTCCCTCTAAGAACTGCTTTTGTGATGTTCTATGTGTTTTGGATCATTCTTTTTCTCTTTTTTTCTTCTTTAGTGTTTGTGGTGGCTTTGCTGTGTATCAAACCCAAGGTCTTGCACATGTTATACACATAGCCTACCACTGAGTTATAAACATGACCCTCTTCAGGTTTATGTATGCTGTGTTTTCATTTTCATGTGTTTCGAGAAAAGTTTAAAATTCCCTTTTAATTTCTTCATTCACCACTAGTTATTCCATTCGATTGATTATTTAACATGTCTATGTATCTGTAGAATTTCTACAGTTTTGTGTTGCTGATAGCTAGTTTTTTTCCCTTGTGACCAGAGAAGGCAAATACCAAGATTTTTAATTTTTGGAGTTTTTTGAGACTTTGTAGCCTGATCTATGGTCTATTCTGGAATATGTTTCAAGTTCAATGGAAAGAATGTGTCATCTGAAGCTCGTGGATGAACTGTTCAGTATATGTATGTTAGATCCCTTGGTCTAAATTATGGCTTGACTCTAGTGGTTCTTTGTTGATCTTTTGTCTGAATGATTATGCACACTTAGGAAAGTGCAATGTTGCTGTCTCCTATGACTGTGCTGAATCCTGTGCCTCCCCTTATATGAATAATGTTTGTTTTATGCAATAGTGTTCTCTGATATGGGCACACGCAAATTTAAAACCATTATATGTTCTTTTTTAATTGACCCACTAATCATCAGATACCTTTTTGGTCTCTTTTTATAGTTTTTGATCTAAAGTGTACATCTTATCCAACATAAATATAGCGGCTCTTGTTCACTATTTGTTTCTGTTTGTGTGAAATATCTTTTTCCATGCTTTCCCATTTAGACTGTATGCCTTTTCTGGTGCAGTGAGGTACAACATTCTTGAATTTAGTCTTTAAAGTTTATTAAAGTTTATATGTTTTAATATATAACTTAGTAGGATTGTCTTCAAGATTATTATCAGCAAATTAATGCATATTCCTGTCATTTTCTTAATAGTTTCTGGTTATTTCATGTATTGCTTTTTTTCCTTGGAAAGTCTTTTTTTTTTTTTTCTGAAGATAACTTTGTAGGGTACAGTATCCTTGAGTAGCAGTTTTTTCTTCAAGCTGTTGACTATGTCATCCTATTTCATCTCTCCTGAATGTTTCTGATGATAAGCCTCTGTTACTCTAATGGTGGCTTCCTCATGCATGACTTGACAATAAATTTCTTTGCTGTTTTTGGTAATAAGTGTTTGTCTTCTACTTTTGGCACTTTTCTTCTAGTTTGGCTCAAAGTCATTACTGTTGGATCACTAGGACCTTCAAATTCTCTGACTTTGATCTCCTTATCTTTCCCAAGGTCTGAAAAATTTCTAGCCATTATTTGATTGGTTGTATTTTCTGTGTCTTTCCCTGCTTTTTTTCTTCCTAAATATTCACAAGGCGAAAGTTTACATGCTTGATGTTGTCCTCTGAGAAGACATTAAATGTCCTCTGATAGCATTCATTAAATTTTTTCCTATGTATGTTCAATGGATCTGTCCTCAAGCTCTGGATTTTTTTTCTATGTGACAACTTTTATAGTTGAGTCTCAGTGGTATTTTAAAAATTTCGTTGAGCTGTTTAGCTCCATGATTTCTGATTGCTTCTTTTCCATGATCTCTATGTCTTAGCTAAATTTTTCATTCATATCATGAATCACTTTCCTAATTTTGTTGAATTATCTTTCTGTATTGCAATTTATTTTAAAGTCATTCCTTTGACTCATTTTTCAGGGAGTTTATACTTTTCATTGTCTTTGGTGTCTCTCGGTGGAGAGTTGTTTTGTTTTGGAAGGGGTCATGCCCTATGTTTAATTTTGTTTATCGATATTTTGTCATTTTTATTGCACAAGTATTCCATCATTTGGATTTAATTTATAGGCAGATATTTTTTATATTTTTGTTGCTATTATACATGAAGTTATTTTCTTGATTTCATTTTGGATTGTTAAATTCTGATGTACAGAAATATTGTCATGTAAATTATATACATATTACTATTGTAGTTTGTAACATTGCAGAGGTTTATTTGTTGATTCTTCAGTATTTTCTAAATATAAGATCATGTCAGGTTGAGCCATGCTGGGACTGGGAGGAGCTGATCAAGGATCCAACTAGCCAGCCTTCCTGGTAAGCCGTGCAGATCATGCAGGACCCAGGAAGACAGGGAAAAGCCAGAACAGCCATGCTGGGACCGGGAGGAGCTGATCAAGGATCCAACTAGCCAGCCTTCCTGGTAAGCTGTGCAGATCGTGCAGGATCCAGGAAGACAAGGAAAAGCCAGAAACTCCCAAGAGTCAGCCATGCTGGGACCGGAAGGAGCCAATCAAGGATCCAACTAGCCAGCCTTCCTGGTAAGCTGTGCAGATCGTGCAGGACCCAGGAAGACAGGGAAAAGCCAGAAACTCTAGAGAGTCAGCCATGCTGGGATCAGGAGGAGCCGATCATAGATCCAACTAGCCAGCCTTTGTGGTAAGCCACGCAGATTGTGCAGAACCCAGGAAGACAAGGAAAAGCCAGAAACTCCTGAGAATTAGCCATGCTGGGACTGGGAAGAGCCGATCAAGGATCCAACTAGCCAGCCTTTCTGATAAGCTTCGCAGACTGTGTGGGACCCAGGAAGAGAAAGAAGTCAGTGTCTCCTGTAAGCCTACCAGCATGCAGACTGAAAATCACCAAACCCTATCACCCCATAAGCCACCAGCTGGTTTGGAGGTCAACCTGAGCTAATAGCAATTGAGCTACAAAAAGCACCTGAAGGATTGTATTGTTAGGTTGAATTTACAGGCATGGGGTTGACAGTCTGAGCATGTATAGGAAGGATAACGGTATGCAATACGGTAAATATGGTTTTTTTCTGTCGTTTTTAAAGTCTAATAATGTTCTCACTGTTTCGTTTTATTCTTAATTTTTGTCTTTACTCAATATTCTATTTTGATTGGTTTTGTTCTGTTTTGTTTTGGTCTGATTTTGCTATAACTGATGGAATGGAAAACTACTGTGAAAATAACAACATACACTATAGTAGCCATTGTTCTTTTCCCATTGCCCTGCTTTGACATTCTGTACCAATTTCACTGCTGTGTTTTGACTGAATTGATTGTTTTGTTTTGTTGGGTTTTACTATCTTTAAAATAAAAAATGAAAAAAAAATATTGTTTAAGATTTCAAGTGATGTATCCTAAATAAATGAATTGAGTGTGTCACACTAAACAACAACAACAAAAAAGATCATGTAAGGTCATGTTACACAATGTATTATTATTCTCTTATTATTTTGTTATGAAATTTTATGTTTTCATTAATAAAAAAAGATCATGTTATCTCAAAACATAGTTTCAAAGAAAAATAAACAGTTTCACTTCATCTGTTCTAATCTGGATGTCTAATTTTTTTCTTCTTCAGTTTCTTGGCTATTACTTCCAGTATAATGTTTAATGGAAATGGTGAACATAGGCATACTTTGTTTCTGACATTAGGGAAAAAGTATTCCACCACTGTTTTGGTTTCTTTTTTTAGACAGTATCTCAGTATATAGTTCAGGCTGGCTTTGAACTTACTATGTAGCTTAGGTTGGCTTCAAGCTCATCCATTTCCTGCCTCAGCTTCCCATCTGTTGGGATTGCAGGCATGAACCAGCATGCCAGGCAAAACTATTCCATCTTTTACCATTGAGTATCATACTATTCATAGGTTTTTTATAGATGTCCTTTGTGAATCATGCTACAAAATTCTCTTCTATTGCTAATTTTCTGGGTCTTTAAAAATCACTAGGAAGGACTGGGGATTTAGCTCAGTGGCCTAAGCACCTGCCTGGCAAGCATGAAGTCGCGAGTTCTATCCCGGGTGCCACAAAAACAAACAAACAAACAAAAAAACTTGTTTACCAATGGTGCTTTTATTCTTTGATTTGATTGGTTTAAGTCTCTTTTCTACTATTTGACTGCAATATGTGAGAAGATAGGAGCAGCTCTTTTGAAAAACAGGGGACATTACGGT
>RJWT010004582.1:15499-33076 GCA_004365215.1 Cuniculus paca
TTGTTTTATCTGGTTTTATATTACTTTGTTTTGTTTGAGTTTATTGTCTGTAAATGTATGAACAACCATTTCGAAGAAGGCAAGAGACACTAGGGTAACCATCGTTAATCTCCTGTTGTTATGTTTTGAAAACCTGTATTGCTTACAGTGTTCTGTTCTGAAATGCCAGGTTGTGTTTGACTCTATTCTGTTTTGTTTTGTTCTGTTCTCTTTAAAATAAAAAAAAAACATAAAAATCACTAGGAGGATTTTTAATCAGTCAAATACACAAATTGAGATAATAATTTTTTCTGTTTTATTCTCTTTACATGATACATTATTTTGATTGATTTATGTGTCACATTTGCATTCTTGAGATCAATGTCACTTGGTCATCCTGTATAATCCTTTTAATGTGCTGTTGAGTTCTTTTTCATGTTTTGTTGAAGGTTCTTTGCATTAATATGTTTTAGGAATCATATTCTGTGGTTTCCTGCTTATGACTTAGTGTGTCTTTGTTTTCAGCATAATGCAATTCTCATTATGCCAATTTAAAAATGATTCCTCTCTTTGAGTTTTAGAAATGTTAAGAAGGATCTTAGTTTTTCCTTAATTGCTCAGTAGAATTAATTTGTGAAACTATATAGCCCTTGCCTTGGTTTTTTGAGAGGAGTTTGATTCCAGATTTAATGTATGCACTTGGTACAAATCTGTTGATGTTTTCTATTTCCTATTAGGTAAGTTTTGTTCAAAATATGCTCATATCTTTTAAAGCCGATAGTAATGTCCCCACATCTTATTCTAGAATATGAGCCTTCTTTTTCATTTTCTTGGACAGTATACTTAACATGCTATATTGATAGCATGATAATTACTGATCTTTTTTTTTAAAAAGCCAATTATCACTTCCATTGGTTTTATGATTTTTCTATTCTCTATATTATCTCTTCTATAATTCCTATATTTTCTTGCTCCTAAGAGCTTGAGTCTAATGTGCTTTTTTAATTCTAGCTTCTTATGGTGTAAAGATTAAAGTAGTTTATTGACTTGAGGTCATCCTTCTTCTTAAAAGTAGGTGTTTTCAGCTACAAATCTTCATCTGAGCAGTACATCTACCCAAATTTGTCTTGCTGTGGTCTTGTTTTCAGATATTTTGTCATTTTCTTTTTGACCTGTTCTTTGACTCGGTGGTTGTAGAAGATGTGTTTTTTGAATCCTACATATTTGTATATTTTTCAGCTTTCCTTTTATTGTTGATTTCTAGTTTAACTCCACTGTGGTCAGAAAATAGATTTTACATATTTTACATCTTTAAAGTTTACTCAGATCTGTTATATATAGTCTATCCTAGGAATGGTCTTTGTATTGAAAAGAATCCACATTCTGCTTCTGGGTGTTCTACTGTGCCTGTTAGGTCTTTTTGGTGTATGGTGTTCCTCTAGTCCTCAATCCTGACTGATATTCTATCTAGATGTTCTATCTATTGTTACAAGTAAGGATTGAAGCCTCCTACTTTTATTGTAGAATTGTCTGTTTCTGTCAATTTTGACCTTTTTTTCCACTCATATATTTCAAAACTTGTAGATATGCTTAAAGTTGTTATGTATTCTTGGTGAATTGACTGTTTTATCAATATATGATGGTCTCTTTTCAAGCACAGTTGATTACTTACATTCTATTATGTCTGAAGTTAGTGTAGACTCTCTTGTGTTTTGGTTACTATTTGTGTTACTGCCTTTTCCTATCCTTTCACTTTCAACCCTTTTATGTCTTGCAATCTAAACTAGGTCTATATAGACAGTATAAAATTGGATCATTTTTTAAAATACCAATTTTGAAACCCTCTGACTTTTGATTAGAGATTTAACCCATAATAGTCAAAGTAAATTTTCATTAGGAATTAACTTGCTCTTTTTGCTGTTTTCTCCATATCATTTCTTCCTTTATTGCATTTTGTGTGTAGTCAATTTTTTGATGCATAATTTTACTCATTTCCCATTCATATATTTTAGTTAAAGTTTTAATTGACACATTAAAAAATCTACATATTTTTGTGATAATGTGAAATTTGATACACATATATTGTGCAGTGTTCAAATCTCGGTGAACATATCTATATCTTCCAAAGTTTATCATTTTTGTGTGGTGAAAAATTCAAACTCTTTCCTATATATGTTTGAAAAATTTATAGTACAATACTGTGCAGCAGAATAACAAATTTATTTTTCCTTCTAAAATGTGATTTATATCCATTGACCAGTTTTTTCATCATTCATCACTCTCCTCTACTCTCTCCCATGACCACGGTTTTGCACTCAATTTTTCTGAGAACTTTTTCAAATTCCACAGGTGAGGTATGATTGAAATATAGTATTTAAATTTTAATAATTTATTACAGTAAATGACACATTGCTGTTAATCCCCCTTCAAAGTACTTTCCTTCATGTTGAATGCACTTATCTATCCCATCATTTTGCCACTTTCTGGCTCCTGTGAGTAGTATTGCAATAAACATGGATTGGATATATTTTTAAATTATTTTCTTAAAGTTACTTTGTGGAATTGCAATTAATATCTTAAATTTATGACATTTTATTTTGAGTTGATGTTAAATTCAAAATTTGAAGTTGTGCCATAATTCTGGTCCCATACAGTGTTATTTCTACTTTTATGATGTTTTCTTGAATCTCGCCTTACATATTATGTGAAATTTTATTATAGGCATGTGCACTTGTCTTTAAATCATATGAGAGAATAGGAGTTACATTTCAGACACATTAATACTGCTTTCTGTATTTACTTATGTAGTTCTGCTAGTGTTGTTTGTTTCTTCCTATGACTTCTAGATACTACCTACAGTCCTCTTGTTTAAACTGCAAAGACTCCCCTCAATGTTTCTTATAGGGCAGGTCTACCAAAAATGAATTCCCTTCTGGCCTTCCTTTATGATTTTGATGAGAATTTGGCTGTTAATCTTATTGTAAATGTCTAGTGTGTGACTAGTCTTCTCTAGTCTTCTTTGTTGCTGCTTTGAAGAGTCTCTTTATCCACTGACAGTTTGAATATAATGTATTTTTGTCTTTTTAAAACTTGTTTATGTCAATTTTATTAAAATTTCTTATCAATTTAGCATTACTTAATACTTTTACTTGTTATTATCTAAATGGACAAATAACAATTATAAATATACATTTAAAGTGTACAACATGCTGTTTGCTATATGTATATATTGTAAAATGACCAAATCAATTTAATTCATGTATTTATTATCTTTAACTTGTAGTAAAAAACTATTTGTGGTGAGATGCTACTTTGGTAATTTTGTAAGATATAATACATTGTTACTAACTATTGATTATGTTACCCAGTAGCTCTATGAATTTACTCTCTTAGTTACAGTTTTGCGCCTTTTGAAAATATATCTCTAATCTCTATTTAGTCCCTAACCCCCCACCTCCAACTCCTTGCAACCACTATTTTACTCTGCTTCGAGGGTTTGAGATGCCTTATATCAGTGAGATCATGTGGTGATTATCTGCTATGCCAGGCCACATAATAAAACATACTGTCTTCCTGGTTCATCCGTGTCATTAAGATGAACAGAATTTCCTTATTTTGAGATGCTAAATAGTATTGCACTGTGTACATAGGCCACACTGTCTTCATGCATTCATCACTAACAGACATGTAGGGTTTTCCATGTCTCTTGTGAACTGTGGATTCACATTGTGAATAATGCTGGAATGGACATGGGAGTGTAGATATTTCTAAAATACATTGATGTCATTTCTTTGAGATATATGCCAAGCATTTATAATGCATTTCATTGTACATCTCTTGGAGTATCACCTACAGGGTATATGTTGAGCTTCTTGGATATGTAAAGTCTGGTGTTTAATAAAATTTGGGAAGTTTTTGTCCTGAGTTATTCAAACATTGTTCCTATCCATTTTTCTCTTCTTCTAGGACTTCCCTGATGGGTTGGGCTGCTGATATTCCACAATTAATTTAGGCAGTGTTCATTTTGCATCATCTCAATTGTTCTATTTTCACACTCTATTCTTTCTTCTGTTTAGCCACACTGAACCTCACTACTATTCTCTTGTATCCCTCTAGTAATTATTTTTATTTTAGATATTGTCCATTTCAGACAGAAATTCCTTTTGTCTCTTTTTTATAATTTTCTGCTTATTGGAATACTATTTTGTCAGATGTTGCTATGCTGGCAATTTCTGGACCTTTGCTCATGGTTTGCTGTGGCTCTTATAGCAGAATTAAGACAGTTGTTTAATATTTTGTCCAATAAGTCCAATGCCTGGGATTCCTCAGGGACAGTTTGTGCTAAGCCATGCCTTAGTGTGTCTTACCTGCCTTGTCCTTTTGAGTTAACCTGGATAATTTGAACAGTGTACTATGGGAACTCTGGAAATCAGATTACCCCTCAACTTCCAGGTTTCTTCTTGGTTTTTTTGGTGGCTTGTATAGAAGTTTTTCTAATCTTCTTTTACACAGAGTCTTCTTTCTTGTGTGGCTTTTGAAGTCTCTGTTCAGAGACTTATTAGTCTCTGAATTATTAGTGAGTGACTTGACAGAGATTTTCTTTAAATGCCAGAGAAAACATTATCTCCTATTCTTTGCAGATTAATTCTGTACTGCGACCACTGACTGACTATTAGCTATGTTATGTAAACTCTGTCTAGTTTCACTTTGTTTATGTATGGCCAATGTAGGATCTCACCAGAGTTCTCCCACACTCAGTATGCTGACAAAGTTGGTTTTGACAGTTTCCACTGCTTAATTATTGCTTTAGCACAGGCATGGATATTGTAGTTCCCTAGCCTAATTTTCAATACCATGTGGCAAAGTTGTTCTCTTGCCCTTAGTTTGTGTCTGTGGAAATGGGTATGTACTATATATAAGAAGTCTCACAGAGTATCAGTGTCTCTGGGTCAGGTGTCTGGGGCCTTACTGACTCTCCATCTCCCCCAGAGTTCCGGCTAGTCAATGGCAGCAGCCCCTGTGAGGGCCGTGTGGAGCTCCAGATGCAGGGAGTCTGGGCACCCCTCTGTGCCACCCACTGGAGCTTAGCAGATGCCACCATCCTGTGCCATCAGCTCAACTGTGGGAATGCAGTGGCCACACCACAAGGAGGCCATTTTGGAGGTGGAGACGCTCCCATCTGGCCAGATGTGTTTCACTGTGTGGGGACAGAGCTCCATTTGTTGAGTTGCCCATCCAGCACCTTGGGTGCGAAACTGTGTGCCAAGGAAAATTCTGCATCTGCCTTCTGCTCAGGTGGGTGCAATTCATGCCATGTGTGAGTGATGGGCAGCTGGGTGGACTCAGGTACTGAGAGCTGGACCTTGGGCAGAAGAGGGGCTTATTTAGGTGGATAACCACTAGGTCATATATGAAAGAAATGAATTAAAGTAGGTGGGTTAACATGGTGTGGGCCAGATAGGTAGGGCTGTAGTTGAGGGTAGTTAGGGGAGAAGAAAGAGAATACACAGATGAGACAAACAGAAAATAGAGGGCTGAGAGAGAAAACACAGGGGCACTGATAGGTGGACAGCTAATTGCCTGCCAGTCAGCAGCAGCCTGGGAGCTCTCTGATGCCCCACAGTGGCTTCTTTTCCCTCCCAGGTCTCTCTGGAGCCCTTAGGCTGAGGGACGGACAGAGCCGCTGTGATGGACGTGTGGAGGTCTCGCTGGACGGAGTGTGGGGCCGTGTCCTAGATGATGCCTGGGACCTGCACGGTGCCAGCGTTGTGTGCAGGCAGCTTGGGTGCGGAGAGGCCGAGCAAGCCTATGACGCATCAGCCCCTGGCCGTGGAGTCATTCCAGTAGGGCTGAGCCAGGTGCGCTGTGTGGGCTCAGAGACCCGCCTGACCCAGTGCAATGTGTCCATGTCCCTGCTGGTGCCTGTGGGGACCTCACGAGATGTGGGTGTCGTGTGCTCTGGTGAGTATGTGCTCCAGGCTTCCTCTGCCCTGGGCCTCACAAAGTCTTGCAGGTCCTTACTCAGCCTCTTCTCAGGGAGCCTTCGAGTGCGGCTGGCTGGGGGCCCTGGCCGCTGTGCTGGGCGCGTGGAGGTGCTGCAGGGAGGCACCTGGGGCACGGTGTGTGACGACGCCTGGGACCTGCAGGACGCACACGTGGTCTGTGGTCAGCTGGGCTGTGGCCACGCCCTCAGTGCCCCAGGGTCTGCCTACTTCGGATCAGGATCTGGGCCCATCTGGATGGATGAATTGGGCTGCTTGGGCAATGAGTCTGCACTTTGGCATTGCCCATCACCAGGTTGGGGACAGCATGACTGTGGACACAAAGAGGATGCCGGGGTCTTCTGCTCAGGTAGGTGCAAGGTTCATGCTGTCTTGCATGTCCCTATCCTCCCATGTCCTCCTTGCCAACTGGTCTTTCTGTCTACAGAGTTCACAGATCTTAGGCTACAGAATTATGGACAGCCATGTGCTGGGCGGCTGGAAGTTTTCTACAATGGGACTTGGGGAGGCGTCTGTCACCTCCTAAGTGCTGCTTCCCTGGGGATCCTGTGTGGCCAGCTGGGCTGTGGGCCCCAAGGGCAGCTGCTGGCAAGGCCAGAGAGCTGGACTTCTCCTGGGATTTTCTGGCTGACTTCCATTGAGTGCAGGCCCAGGCATGACAGGTCACTGTGGCAGTGCCCTTCAACCCCCTGGGACCAACATTCCTGCTCCAGCCTGGAGGAGGCCTGGGTCCTGTGTGCAGGTGAGATGCAGGGGATATGTAGGTATGTGTGCAGGTGTGAAGGTTGGTCACAACCATGAGGCCTAGAGTGGGGTGTGGGCCATCTGAAGTAGCCTCAGTTCCTGGCTCTTTCTCAGTGGGGGAAGCAGGATCACGGGGCTCCTGGGCCTCTTCTGAGGACATCTACCAGGGAACCCATGTGTGGAACCCTCCACCTGAGTGGTTACTCTCCCTTGAATACAAACAGTTCTGTTCCTCTGGAAACAAAAACTCCCTGTTATAGAGACACAATGACAAAGGGAAGGAACAAAATTATTCCACAGAATGTGAGGCTACTGAGTTTGCAATACTGAGATGGGTCCTATTTTCACATGCAGAAAAAAAGGCAGAAATTCCTGAGGATCCTAAGCAGACCCTTAACTGCTCATCCACACTCAATTGCCCAGGTACCCTTGTTTCTATGTCGTGGTCTACCTGCCCATGCCATTGGGGCTCCTGAGCTAAACACTGTCCTCTTTTCTAGAGGAGGGTGCACTGCGCCTGCGAGGAGGTGATGATGACTGCTCGGGGCGTGTGGAACTCTGGCACACAGGCTCCTGGGGCACTGTGTGTGATGACTCCTGGGACCTGGCAGATGCAGAGGTCGTGTGCCGCCAGCTGGGCTGTGGTCAGGCCACAGATGCCATGCAGGGGGCTGCCTTTGGTCCTGGGTCAGGACCTGTGTGGCTGGATGAGGTGGGATGCCGTGGAAATGAGGCTTTCCTGTTGGACTGTCCCACAGAGCCTCTGGGATTTGGAGATTGTGATCACAAGGAGGATGCAGGAGTGCACTGCTCTGGTGAGTGGATGGGGAGTAAGGGTGAGGGAGAGGGGCACAGGGACACCATCTTTATGTGTCTGTTCCTTCTGCTGAACCAGGTCTTCTAGCACTGGGCCTTGATGCATGAGGTCATATTTGATGCTTCAAGCATAAGTTTCCTTCCTCTCTGTCCTGTTGGGCTCCAGCCATGTGGGGTGGGACACTGTTGCTAGGTGTGGGCAGGTCAATGCTGTAGGGTGCCATCCATACCTCCCCATCTGGGTGATCAAGTCTGCATTTTTCCTGCTTGTATTTCAGGTACCTGAGTGTCAGGTAGGTGGCTCTATCTCACACTCACCATTCTCCTGTCCACCTGGAAAGACTGTATCATGTGCCAGTCAGACTCATTTCAGGTGTTCCAGTCCCATGGTGATGTACACCCAGTTGATACCAGTTGCTTTCATCTCTGTCCATCTGAGTGGGGATTCCAGTGTGGGGACAGAGGTCCTGGGCTGAGAACACCCATATCTCAGAGTGTTTCCTTCTGTGACTATGAGGTTTGGCTCTCATGTGTTATGGCCTCTTGAAGATTGTGGCTTTTCTCCAAGACATAACTGAGGACAAGGGTATTGACACCAGAGATGTCCCTTTGTACACCTCTGGCATATCTGTCCAGGTCCTGCTACCTTAACCCTACCTGGAGTAAGAAATCTACTTAGAATTTTTACCTGGACTTTCTACTTGGTCTTATCCACCTGGGACCTGTACTTGGGCTGCTGTTCCTTGTAAAATTGGGCCATATCTGGGAAAGCATCAGCTTGTCCAGGTAGTGATGAAGCCCACCTCTTCTGGGGACTGCACTCTCTTCCTCAAAGGTTGAAGTTATCTAAGCTCAGGGTTCCAGCCTGTAAAGCATACAAGAGGCCCTGCCTTTCTCTGTGCCCCAATAGCTCCTTTCCTGGCCCCTGCATCTGTTGCTGAGGCTTGGACCCTGCCGGAGATTGCCTGCCTGGTTCTTGGCTGCCTGTTAGGCCTCATCTTCCTATTCCTGGGTGTTCAATGGAGCTGCCACAGAGTTGCCTACATGGGTACGTGTACAAGACTGGGCACGGCAACAGAGGGTAGGGGATGCTTCAGTGATGGTAGGCCCTGCCTGTTTTGGTCACCCTATTAGCCACTGCTACTTGACTGTCTGGACCCATGAAAAGTTGAGGAACTGGGCATTCTGGACTTGTATGTCTCTGTGTTTCTCAGATGAGTTGATGTGGAGAATCCCCACCTCTGGGCCACAAAGGGTCTTGACAACAGTCCATTGTGTTTCCATTCTCAGTTGGGGTTCTCAGGGGTAGGTTCAGGGCCTGAGGTCCTCAAGCCTCACCATTATGTCCAGTCCTGTGTGATTGCTTAGTTACAGTGAGGGTGACTACTCCCAAGGGGGCCGATTCAGAGGAGCCAAGGCTCTCAATGTGCATCAGGATGTAATATGCAGGATGTAATGCTGGGTGCTACTTAAGATTCTTGTGTGGCCTTAACAGGTTCTAGAATGTCAGAGCGCCTGCCTTCAGAGGGTGTGTATGAGGACATCGAAGATCTTCCTGTGGAGAAGAAAGAGGAGAGACCCTCAGTGTCTGAGAACCTCATTCTGGAGGAGGATTATGATGATGCTGAAGAACCTGAGGAAGACTGTGGGGAGGAAACAGATGAGGTGGAGGAGTCGGGTCACTGCTGAACCTTGCAGGGGTGCACCTGTGAGCCTTGGGGTTCATCCCACTCTTCCTGTTCTACTGCTTCCATGAGGAGAGATCTGCTCAGACTGGTGCTTACATTTAAAAGACCTGAGTGCTGCTTCTCTGTGTCTGTTACTCTTAGTGCCATCTCTAATCTGGGGCTTTCTGCTTTCTCCCTCTTCCTTCAAGGGTGTACCTTAAACTCAGTCTTCTCATCGGCCAATGTGTTGTGTCCTTCGTTTTTCTTTGGGCTTCTTTTGTAGTTGCCCAGTGTCCTTCCCAGCACCTGGTTGATGATGGGTTTTAGGAGGTGCCTTGGGTGGATGATATATGGATGTGGGCTTCTGGCTGAGAAACATTCTGTCACCTGACCTACTACATCCAATCCTTGTCTGTCTATGACTGTGCTCTTCAGTGGTTACCAGGAGCTCAGTACTTCTGTGGTTCAGAGTAATCCATGACAATCAAAGTTCATGTCTGTCTCATTATATCCAGGTGTGGATCTTTGCAACATGGACTTTTAAGCTTAGGCTGGCTTGGAAGATGGCTGTGGTCCCTGGCTCAGTACATCAGGAACCTGGGCTGACCATTGGAATCATGAGCATGTCTGGAGGATAGGATTAATCTGGGAGGTTGGCATCTGTCTGGCCCTCATTCTTCTAACAGATTACATTAAGTGTGCTGTGAACTGTCCCTCCCACAGTTCTATGAGGCTCTACTATGATCTTCCTTGTATTCTGGGTCCATTTCTCTGCCTCACCTTGGCTTCCCGTCTTGTATAAGCTTTGTGTGTCTCCTTTCCATCCTGCTCTTGCAGCTTTCCTTATGTGTGGGTAGCCATTTCCTGATGAAGTCTGTATGATGACCCCTCATGTCATATGTGAGCAGGACTTGTCCTCCTTTAGTAGGAGATGGATGCACCTGAAACTCTGTCACAAATGTCCTGGTCTTGAAAAGTGAATCCTGAATGTTTGATGATGTGGTTAGTTTGTTTGTAACCATACCTTACAGACCACCCCTGGGCACTACTTATGGCCCCACTGCCATGCTGCCCTGCCTTGGAGCCAGCTGACTCTTGACTGAAACCTTTACAGATTATAAACTAAGATCAACTTTTCTTCCCTTAACTTGTGGGTTTTGGGTATTTTGTCTCAGCAGTGAGAAATTAACTAAAACAGATGTCTTTCAAACTAAATTGAGACACGGGTACACTGCCTCCCTAATGCTTCAGCATGTGCTTACTAGAGTTCAATGCTTTCTTATAGCTTTTTCTTTTGATGTGATTTAAATACATCAAACTTTTATTTTGTATGATTTACACACATCAAACTTGTGTGTTTACTCTTTGAAGAGCACATAAAGCTACACATCATGAATTCCTATCAAATTTAAAACATTGCCACCTCCATAGGTTCATCCATGATCCTTTCTACCTTTTCTTCTGCATCCCTTCCACAGCACTAAAATTTTATATGTAATGTTTAGCATGCTTGAGATATTCACATAAAGTGGAACATAGTATGTACTCTTGTGTGTAAGGTTTTTCTCACTAAAACATGATGTTTTGGAAGTTCACTGGTGCTGTGTGTGCCCATCATTTGTTTTTCTTAAAAATCACTTTGTGTTGTTTATATTAGTCAGTAATATTTTTTTCCTTCCTTTCTGATAGACAATATGGCTTACTTTCACTTTATGAGTATTGTGAATACCACAGTTTGTGTTTTTCTTAATAAACAACTAAACTATTTTCAGTTTTTGAGTACTATGAATAAAGCTACTTCAAGCTTTCTCATGTGAGTCTTATTCATTGGCATATGTTTTGATTTATCTAAGGTGTAGACATTCTGGGTCATAGATTAGGTACATGTTTAGTTTTATGAGAAGTTGCTATCTCACTCCTAAGTGGGCCCAATCAGCTTTCACCCTAAGGACAATATGAATGCTTCAGTTTCTTCACATCCCTGCCAGTACTTGGTACTGTCAAAGTTCCTCCTGTTATCTATTCTAATGGATACATGATGGCATCTCACTGTGGTTCTAATTTGCTCTTCCCTGGACTGAAGTGAGACAATGGTGGGGCAAGCAAGCCTTGGAGTGACCATTAGTATTTTCTTGCTGCTTTTATCAAATTCTACTTCCTGTTACTTTTCTTGTAATTTTTTTGTATTTTTGCTTCTTGGATTACATTCTTATTGATTCAGCTATCATATTTTAAAAATGACATGTATTTTTAAACAGTTTTTGGTTCAAAACAGTATTAAGCACAAAAGACTTATAGTTCCCAATATTCCCTGCCCTCCACATTGTCAACATCTTCCCCAAATGAGGAAGTTGATAAACCTACACATACACCATAATCATTCAAAGTCTGTAATTCACATTAGCATCTATTATAAGCCTAAACAACTATCAGAAACGTATTTTCCAGAGGACAATGATATACAGTTGGGAAGAGCAGAGCATTATAATAGGAACACATGTGTCTTAGTAATCTATGTGTATATTCAGAGTTGAGGCATGAAGAATTTCTTAAAGATGAAAATGAGGAAGATAACCTCAGATATTTTGAAACTACAATCCTTGGCTTACAAGGATTGACAAAAGTCTGAGGTTGGATACACCATTGTTGTGAGGACCACTTTGTAGAGGTTTCCAGTACATGACTGTGTACCAGAATGTTTTGATAGTTACGCTCAGCAGTTGTGTGTGAGATCTTTCCTTCATACCTTTTAGCTTTATCCACTTTTCTTAGGGTTAAAATAAGTGACTCTGTTTTGATTCTGACAACTTTATTTCTTTTTTATATTTTTTATTTTTATTAGTGCATGTTTGCAGTAATAATGTTTACATTCATTGTGTGGAGATGGTTCGTGTACCTAACACATGTTAATTCCTTTTTTTTATCCCTTTTACCACCCTGAATTCTTTTATCTCTTGGTCCCTTTCCTATTTAAGAAAGATCTATCCCTACTTTCTAGTATCTGCCTTTTATTTTGCTCTTTATTTATTATTTGGGTTCCACACATAAGAGTAACCATGTGACACTTAAGTTTGTGTGTCTCATGTATTTCAAATAACATTATAGTTTCAAGTTGCATCCATTTTCCTACAAATGACTCAAGTTTATCTTCCTTTATGGCAGAGCAGTACTGTATTGTGCATAATCCACATTTTTTTTAATACATTCAACCACTGATGGGCATATATGCTGCTTCCAAGATTTAAGTATTATGAATTGTGCTTCTATAAACACAGCTATGCATGTATTACTGTAAGATGATGTCTTCAACTCTTTTGGAAAGATAGCTAGAAGGGGAGTAACTAAGTCAAGTGAAATTTCTAGCTTTTATTTTTTGAGAAATCTCTGTACTAATTTCAATAGATGTACTAGTTTACACTCCCACCAATAGTGTTGAAGGTTTTTTTTACCCACAGTTTAGCCAGTATTTGTTATTTGATTCCCTGATGATGGCCATGAAGCTTCAGAGGTTGATTTTGGCCTTGATGATAAGATTAAATAACAGAAATAAGTAACTGTAAATTTTAAGGTGAATCAATCACAGAATGAGAGACTTTTGCTCAGTTTTCTCAGAATTCAAATATTATTAACAACAAAAAAGAAAATCTAAAATTTCAGTGGTACTATATAGGTCAAGGACTGCTTTAAGTACTTTCAGTGCATTATGGACTCTGCCCTTCCTCTATATTGTATGTGATGTTTATTATTATGCAAATTTCAGGTAAGAAAATAATGGCATGTGGAAGTTATACAGATCTTATGCAGTATTTCTTCACATCTTTACATTTCCAAGAATATTCTTGTCTACTATCCATAGAATGTATGAAAACTTGAAGTCGTGTTGGTGTTGCATGCCTGTAATCCCAACACTCAGGAGGCTGAGACAGGAGGATAGCTACAAGTTTGAGACCAGCCTGGGCTACATAGTGTGTTGCCATTCCACCCAAACTACACAGCATGAACTTATCCTGAAAAACCAACCAACCAACCAACCAAGAACAGTAGTAATGAACCAAAAAACCTAATTATGTTTAGTTGAAAATGATTACATGTGGTGATTCTTGCAAAATGTCTGGAGCAGTTTTTGGGTCATGGATAGATCAATATGATCATTTTTATAACTATGTGTGCACTGAGCCACAAAAAAATCTTAGCACATGTTTTAAAATTAGTCCCATTCTCATGCTTTTTGATCACAAGTCAATTGTGTCAATGCTCTTTTACTGTATCAAATGCCTGAGATAAACCAGCTTAATAAAAGAAAAGGTTTATTTTGGCTCAGAGTTTGAGAAATTTCAGTCCATTGTTGATTGGCCCCATAGTTTTTGGGCTTGTGGTGAGGCAGCACTTCATAGCATGGAGCTGGTGAAGAAAATCTCATTTCCTAGCATCTGGAAAACAGAGAAAAGAAGAAACCTGGGTTTCACTATTCCTTTCAAGGGCATCCCTCTAACATAACTTCCCACTAGGCCTCACCTCCTAAATATTCTGCCATCTCCCAATAGTGGCACAGACTGGGGAACAACCTTTAGTGTTAGACTTTGGGGGCCATTCTAGATCCAAAGTATGGTATCAGTGGAGTTAAAATTAATAATAAATCTCTGGATAACTAAAAACAGTTGTTTAAATACTTCTGGTCAAAGAAGAACTTCATACAACATTAAAGATGATGCATAAGTTGGTGATAGTAAGGTTATTCCCCAGTCCACATGGTTTATAGTGTATTATCAAGAGCGTTTTGGCAAGTCTCTACCATGACACCTTGCTGGAGGGAAACTTGGTTACACTTTGCAGGTCCCCATGTACGCCTTCCTCTCCTCAGCCTTCAACTAAGCACATGCTAAGAGTTCTGTGGGCTGCCAGTCTCCAGAGGTGGAAACATTTCTAGTCCTTCTCTCATTATGGTTTTCTCCTTTCCTGCTTATTCACTTCCTATAGGTTTCCAAACACTTTCAATGATGAAATGAAATAAAGAAAATACACAGAAGTGCTGCAAACTTTTGCAGAAAAGAAAGGAAGTGTTTCACTCCACAGGGCATACTAGTGAACTTACATTAACAAAGTGCATCACTCCTGGAGAACTGGCTCTCAGATGATATTTCCTTCTCATCCCTGACACTTATTGTCCACTGGGCGACACTGTAGCCAACCTGGTCCTGGTCTATTCACAGCCACAGGTCATGCTTTAGCCCTGTTCTGTGTTCTCCATAATATCCTAATATTCAGCTGAGCTTTGGAACCAAAGCTTCAGCTTAGCATGGCTCTAGGGTGAGAATCCCTTATGTTAAGGCCACAAGCCATGACTCTAAGTACAGTCTTGGGGTTGGTGCTCAATGATTCTCTTTGGCTAACACAGGGTGAACTTCTTACACAGTGGAGTAGGCCTGTCTCCACTAGCTCAGGGCAGATTTAACCAGTGGGAAAGGCTCCAGGAGATTGGGTTCCCATGAGATTAGGTTTATACAATGGGTAGGTATTTCTGGGGATCTGATTCACTTTTGGGTGAATCACTATTGCATTGATGTGGAAGAGGCTTTGCACGTGGAGGAACATGGGCCCCCCTGATTCTGCCCAGTGAGAGTTCTGGGTGCAAGTGTCCTGACATCCTTTCTCCTCCTTTGCTCCATATGACACTGATGGATCCCTCATTCAAGAAATACCTGCTGCCTCCAAGTGCTGCCACTGCACTTGCCATATTCAGGCTTCTTTAAGGGGCTACCTTAAGATGGTCTCTGAGTTTTAAAAATACTTTTCTATTTTATAGAAAAAAAAACAATGAAAACAATGATTCAGAGTTTCAAAACAAGACAATAGGAAGTTAACAGTGGTCAATATATTGTGCATTGCTATCTTAAAAAGTTGCTCAAATTACAAGATATAGGCATGTGAAATTGATCAAACAGTATAAGCGCAAACTGTTCTTTTCAATGCATGAATAGAAATTAGTAGTATAATTATTTTATCTATCATATATATATATATTTCTTTTTCCTTCTTTTCTCCTCTTCCTCATCCCAGTTGTTATTTAGTTTTGAATACTTTTTTTTTCATTATATCTATTGTACATTTTGGATCTTATTTGCACTTTCAGCTTGTTACACTAAGGAAAAAATATGATGTTTACACATGCAAATCTGATTTATTTGATTTATGAGTATGGTCTCAAGTTGCATCCATTTACCTATAAAAGCCTCAAGTTTATCCTTCTTTATAATTGAGTAGTACTCCAGTGTGTAGAAATACCACATATTTTTTATCCATTCCTCAGTTGATGGGCATTTGGGTTGTTTCCAAGATTTCCTTATTACAAATTGTGCTGCTGTAAACATGGATGCACATATATTGCTGTGGTATGATGTTTTTAATTCTTTTGAGAAGATACCCAGAAAGGGAATAGCTGGGTTGAATGGAACCTCTAGTCCTAGATTTTTGAGGACTCTTCACACTGATTTCCACAGTGGTTTCCCTAGTCTGTTTTCTTACCAACAGCGGAAAAGGGTTTCTTTTCCCCACAGCCCCTCTAGCACTTGTTATTTCTTGATTTCTTGATAGTAGCCATTCTTTCTGGGATGAGGTGGAATCTCAATGTAGATGTAATTTGCATTTCTCAAATGACCAATGACATTGATTTTTTATATATTTATTTGCCATTTGTATTTCTTAATTTGCATTTTTTTTACTTTAAAGAGGATAAAACCAAGCAAAATAAAATAGAATAAAGTCAACCAAAATAAGCCAGTGTAAGTGATGCGGGATTTCAAAACAATAGGAAATCAACAATGGTTGCCATATTGCCTCTCAATGTCTTCAAAATAGCTGCAGATACCCTCAGACCTAGTAAAAATCAAACAAAACACAACAGAATAGAACCAATAAAAACAAAACAAAGAATGCAATGAAGGACTTCAAAACAAGAGAAAAGTAAATCCAAAATTGCTACCATAATATACCTTGTTATCTTTGAAATAGCTGCCCATGCCATCAAATATAATAAAATCAAACAAAACAGAATAAAACCCAACCCAACAAAACAATGCAAATGGTACAATACTTCAAAACAAGATGATAGAAAATTAACAATGGTTACCACTTCAGAAGGAGATCCCCCATAGATGCTACATTGTGTATTGTTATTCTCTGAATAGATGATCCGACTACCATCTTTAGCATGCAAAGTTAGTGAAACAATAAGCACTACATGCATTAAATTGTATTTTACCTCAGTAGCTATCATTGCAGTCTGTGTTTCCCTGGATCGGCAGGTCACTTTCAGCAGAGGAGGTGGGGAGTAAGTTGGCTCTCCCCTCAGTGGCCTGTGAATGGTATTGATTCACAGGGAGGGCTTGCTTCCTGGTGACTTCTTGTTTTCTTCTCCCATAGTCCACAAATGGTGCTGTCTTGGTTACTTTTCACTCATTGCTGAGACAAAATACCTGATGCCCAAAGCAAAGCAAAGGAAAGATTTATTTCTTACAGTTTGTTGGAGGTTTCAGTCTATACTCAGTTGGCTCCAAGGCAGGGCAGTGTGGCTGAGGGGCAGCTGTTCATCATGGCTGCAAGCAGCAAGAACAAACAGCACAAAAGAGGGGCAAAAGAGAGAGAGAGAGCACATCTTCTTCCCTCCCTTATATAGTATGCAGGCTCCATCCCTGGATGGGTGCAGCACTCACACCAATAATCCCAGAGTGAATCCCAGCACTAAACCCAGTGCTAGGCAATGAACCAATCACGAATGATAGATTCAGTGGCCTCCATGACTGCATGAGGCTTGGGGGTGGGTACCTAGACACAAACCATAACATTCCACCCCTAGCCCCCCAAAGACTCATGTACATCCTTTATACAAAAGACATTTAGTCCATCTTCAAGAGTTGCCAGAGTCCTAACAGTTTCAGCACCACTGAAGAGTTCAAATCCCAAGTCTCCTCCGAGATCCAAGGCAAATTCTTAGCTGCAAGCCCCTGTACAAATTAAAACAAAGTTAAACACTTCCAGCATACAATGGCAGAAGATAAACATTACCATTCCAAAGGGTATACACAGGATACAAAGGATTGGGGCCAAAAGAAGTCCAAAATCCAGCAGGGCAAATGTTAAGTCCTGGAGCTCCACTCTCGGTATCTGAAGCAATCTGGTTGCAAACTCCAAAAGGCTTGAGTGACTCCACCCCCATGACACTTTCAGGGGTTGTAATTCCCACAGCTTCTGTCACAGGCCCACTCTGCTTAAGCCTTGCAGCTTCCCTTAGACGATCCATGCCCCTGGCTTTTTCAAACTTCTGAGGTCTCCACTGCATCTTTGGCTTCACACTCACAGCTTCACACATTGCC
>RJWT010004583.1:0-32937 GCA_004365215.1 Cuniculus paca
GTCTCAGCCTCCCGAGTGCTGGGATTATAGGCATGAGCCACCATGCCCGGCTCTGTCTTCTATTTTGCTTTTTAATTTATTTACACTTTGGGTTTCTCATCTAAGAGCAGCCATGTGATATTTATTGTGTTTCTGATTTATTTCATTCAACACTATAGTCTCAAGGTGCATCCATTTTCTTACAAATGACTCAAATGTATCCTTTGTGTTAGAGTAGTACTCCATTGTGTATAAACAGCCATATTTTCTTTATCCGTTCTTGTGTTATGAACATACAGGCTGCTTCCAAGATTTAGTTATTATGAACTGTGCTGCTATATACACGGGTATGTATATATCACTGTATTATGAAGTCTTTAACTCTTTTGGGAAGATACCTAAAGAATACCTGGATTAAATGGAATTTCTACTTCTACTTTTTTTAGGAATCTCCATACTGATTGCCATAATATTTGCAGCAGTTTACATTCCTACCAACTGTGTAGAAGGGTTCCTTTTTCTCTACAGCTTCACCAGCATGTTATTATTTGATTTTTTTATGATAGCCATTGTGTTGTTTTAATTCGAATTTCTCTGATGTCTAGAGATTTGAACATTTTTTCATTTGTATTTCTCTGAGAAGTGTGTGTCTATTTTCTCTAGTTTTCTGAGGAATGCTGTTTGTATTTTGATTAGGATTGTATTGAATATGTGTGTCAGTTTTGGAAGTATGGCCATTTGGCAATATCGGTTCTGCCTGTCCAAGAACAGGGGTTATGTATCTTTCCATTTGTGATATCTTCTTTGTTCTGTTTTTCAGAGTACTATAGTTTTTGTTATAAAGGTCTGTCACTTCTTTTGTTAATTCCTAAGTACTTAGTTTTTCTCGATGCTATTATGAATGATATTTTCCTAATTTTTCTTTTGGTGGATTTATTTTTGGTGTACTAGACTGCAATTGATTTCTTTCTTTGCCATTGATTTTTGTGTGCTGATTTTGTGTCTCCAATACTTTGGTATCTCTGATACCTTGTATTGGATTACCTTGCTAAATTTACTAGTTCAGTAAATTTTGATGTAAGTTTTTGGGTCATCTACATAGAGGATCATGTAGTCTGCGAATAAGGATAGTTTGACATCTTTTCCTGTACATAATAACTCTTTTATTTCTCTTACTTGCTTGATTGCTTTGTCTAAGGAGGAAGACCTTTTACTTTTGCCCCATTTACTATGTTGTCATAAATGGCTTTTATCACCTTGAGATAAAATCCTTCTATACCTGTTCTCTTCGAGTTTTTATTGTGAGTGGATGTTTGATTTTGTCAAAGGCTTTTTCTGTGTCTGTTGAGATGACCCTATTTTTTTTTTGATTCTGTGTATGTCATATATTATTACATTTATTGATTCCTGAATGTTGAACCATCCTTGCATTTCTGGGTGAAGGCAACTTGGTCATAATGTATTATCTTTGATGATTTGTTGCATTGTCAGTATCATGTTGAAGATCTTTGCATGTGTATTTATTATAGAGAATGGCCTGTAGTTTTCTTTAACAGCTGAATTCTTGTCTGGTTTTGGAATCAAGGTAACACTAGCACCCAGGAATGAATTTAACTGTGTTCTATATTCTTTCCCTTTCAGTTTCATTAAAGAACTTAAGCAATATCGACATTAAATCTTCCCTGATTTTCTCGTAGGATCTAATGATGAATCCACAGGGTCCTGGGCTTTTTTCTTGGTAGTTTGTTTGTTTGTTTATTTATTTATTATTACCACCTCTATTTCATTGCCTAGTATGGGGTTTTGTATTTTCTTTGTTCAGTTTTGGTAATTCATATGTATTTAGGAATCTATCCATTTCTTCTGCATTCTCCAATTTATTAAAATTGATAGAAATAGTTACTAGTAATCATTGATTTCAGCTGTGTTCTTTGTAATTTCACCCTTTTTGTTTCTGATTGCATTGATGTGAGTTACTTTGATGTGGGTCTTTTTTTTGGTAGGATTGGCTAAGAGATTGTCTGTTTTGTTTATTCTTTTAAAGAAGATTCTTTCAGAATCGTTGATGCTTTGTATTTTTTTTTCAGTTTATGTAGTTTCTGCTCTGATCTTTATAATTTCCTTCCTTAGACTAGCTTTCGGTTTGTATTATTCTTGCTTTTTTAAGAACTTGAAGTGTATCATTGGCTTATGTATTTAGGTTTGCTCTGCTTTTTTGATGTGTCCATTTATACCTATAACTTCCCTCTTAGAATTGCTTTTATTATATCTCATAGGTTCTGGTATGATGTACTGCCATTATTGTTTGATTTTAGGAACTAATTTCTTCTTTGATTTCTTCTGTGACCTATCAATATTCAAGATTGTATTGTTTAATTTTCAGGTGTTTGTATAATATCTATGGGGTTTTTTTGGCAATTGTTTTCTAGTTTTATTGCATTATCACCTGATAATATAAGGAGATCACTTAGATTCTTTTGTATTTATGCAAGCATGGGATACTGTATGGTCTGTTTTGGAGAATACTTTATGTGATGCTTACAAGAATATGTAGTTTGTTCTTCAGGGAACACTCTAAATATCTATCTTTTTCTTTCTTTCTTTCTTTCTTTCTTTCTTTCTTTCTTTCTTTCTTTCTTTTGTCTCATTGATCTATTCATGATAATGGGCTCTTAAGGTTTTCCACTAAAATTGTATTGATGTTTATCTGCTCCAATAGTGTTTCTTTTATGAAGTTGCATGAGCCAGTACTCACTGCATGTAAATTTACATTTGTTATCTCTTCTGTTGAATTGTTCCCTTAACCAATGTGTAGTGACCTCTGTCACCTCTAAGCTTTGGCTTGAAGTTAGTTTTTCTGGAAATTGGATGGCTGTTCTTTTTTTTTTCAGACTCTCATTGCTGGAATGTTGCTTTCCATCCTTTGATTTTTAGTATATGAATTTCTTTTTGAATTAAATGTGTTTCTTGTATGTAGCATATTGTTGGGTTTTGTTTCTTGATCCAATCTGCCAGTCTGTGTCTTTGATTGGGGATTTGAGACCATTCACACTCAGAGTTATTACAGAATGGTATTGACTTATTTTTGGCCTTACATTATTTTTTATGTTGCTGATTGTACCCCTTCTGCTTAACTGCTCACCCTACTTGGTATATTCATGCCATTATATTTTTTAGCATTGTTGGCTTCATTGTCTGTCTGTAGGATATCCTTGAAAAGTTTTGGAGTGTTGATTTGGTGGTCATGAATTTATTTTGGTGTTCTTTGCCATGGGAAGACCTTGTTTCTTCATCAATTTTGAAAGGTAGTTTTGCGGCATATATGAACCTGGGTCAGAATTTGTTTTCTTTTACAGCTTGAAACAATTCGCTTCAAACTCTCCTGACTTTTATGGTTTGTTTTGAGAAGTCTGCTGTAATTCTGATGGATTTACCTTTGTAAGTGATTTGTTGCTTTTCTCTGACAGCTTTTAAGATTCTGTCTTTGTGTTGGACTTCTGAGATTTTTGACTATGATGTGTCTTGCAGAAGTTTTTTTTTTTTTTCCCCTGATCCTAGATACCTGGGATTCTATATGCCTCTCTTATCTGTATATATTAAATTCTTTCCCCTTACTTGGAACATTTTCTATTATTTCTGTAAATAGGTTTTATATGCTGTTCATTCTGTTAATTCCACTTAGATCTTAGATTAGGTTTCTGTGCATCATGTAGTAGTTATTGTATGCATTTTCCATGTTCTCTTAATTTTTTTAAGGTATCTCTGAGTACATCAGCCCTATGTTCTAATTCTTATACACTGTCCTCATACTGGTTGTTTCTGCTGCCCATACTTTGAATAGAATTATTGTCTTCTGGGCTTTTGTTTGGTACTTTTTCATAGGATCTAATTCTGTACTAAACTGGTTATACTATACAAATTGCTATATTGTATCTTCAATTTATAATATTATTATTTCCCTTATATGAATGTTATAATGGTATAGTTTATCTCCTTTCTGGGTCTTTGTACTGTTGTTGGAACTCTAAAATATATTTTTATTATTTCTGTTTAGTCTACTTTTTAATTGTGGTAATATAAATAACTCAAAATGTACTATCTTAATCATTTTTCATTGAATAGTTTAATGGCATTAGATACGGGTACATTGTTGTGCAGCCATCACAATTCATCTGCATAATTTTTTAATAGTCTTAAGCTGAAACTTTGTACCCATTGAAAAACAATTCTTTTTCTACCTTCTCTCCTCTTGCTCCCGTCCTTGGCAACTACCATTCTGTTTTCTATCTTAGAGTCTAAAAACTTCAGGTAACTTGGGTAAGTACATTCATAAAGTATTTGTCCTTTTGTAACTGGGTTATTTCACTTATGTAATCTTCAAGTTTCATTCATTTTGTAGTATGTGTCAGAATTTCATTCCTTTTTTAAGAATATTATGTTGTATGTATATGCTGTCTTTTGTTTATCCATTCTTCCACTGATAGACTTTTCTGCCTTTTGGCTATAGTGAATAATTGTGCTGTGAATGTCATTGTAGGGATACCTCTTTTGAGTCTCTTATTTGAGTTCTTTGGAGATATGCTTAAAGTAGAATTGCTGGATCATGTAGTGTCTTGGTCCATTTGTACTTCCCTAAGAAATTACCATAAACTGGATGGTTCAAACAGTATTTCTTGCAGTTCTATAATCTGGAAGTCTTGATACCAGGTGTCAATATGAGTAGTTTCTGGTGAGGACCCACTTCCAAGTTGTACACTGGTGGCTTCCTATTATATCCTCACATGGCACAAGGAGATAGCTCTCTAGGGTTTCTTTCATAAGGACACTATTCCTGTTCATAAGGGTTCCAGTACATGAATTTAGGGCAAGGGGCATAAATAATCATAAAGTATGGTATTTTTAATTTTTTGAGTAACTGCTATGCTGTTTAATCTCTTTAAAAGAGAGCTAGCAAAGGAAAAAGAAATCTTATTTATCCAAGTAGTTATTATTTCCAGTGTTGTTTTTTCCTTTGTGTAGATGGGTACAACATTTCAGTTTAACAGTAAACATGTATAATTTTATGTAGTTATTGATGGTTCTGTTTATTTTCTGTCTTTTGGTTTGTGTGTTGAATTTTCTATTCCTGTGCCTTCAGGTTCATTATTTTTCTTGTGTAACTGTTAATTTTATGTTAATCCCATCTAGTATATTTTTCACTTGGTAGCATTGTTTTCTTCTAGCCAACCATTGACTTTCCTAGAGGTAAAGTTCAACCAGCCCTCTCAATTCACTGTGTTTTTTAGCCTGTTGCCACTAATATATTGTGGCTTTTATGTCGTTTGATTTGAGCAGTGTTTATATTTTCTGTATCTCTACTTAACTTTCTGACCGTTTTAATAACTTCATTGTCTTTTCTAATTTTAATACCTATGTTAATTGTTGGTTTCAGTGGATTGTTGTATCTTCTCACTGGGGATGATATTTTCTTTCCTCTTTAAATGACTGGTAATTTTGTATTAGATGCCTGACATTGTGAATTTTACCTTGTGTACTGGCTACTTTTAATTCTTACAGGTTTTTTTTTTTATATATTTGTTGTGGGATGCAGTTGAGTTACTTGGAACCTTTTTGAGTCTTTCTAGTTTTGGTTTTCCTATTTGTTGTTTGAAACTGGTACAGTGCCTTATTTAGGGCTCATTATTCTTCACTATTATATGTGCTGCCAAAGTGAGCACTGTTCTCCACTATGGAAATAAAGTTCTTTGGTTTAATCAGTGTCTTGCGAAGTTTGAGATTTTCATTTGATGGTGGGTACAGTCAGTTTCTAGGAGATAGATCCGAGTGGTAGTTGTAGGAGATAGATCTGTTCCCTCTAATCCTTTTGGGCGATTGCCTAGACTTTGGTAGATTGTTCAGACACATGTCCTATGAAGACTTAGCTGAGCACTAATGAGCTGACGATCTCTAGGGCAGTTTTCTCCTTTTGCAGCTATTCTGTCTCTGGTATACCATCAAGTAACTTTGGCTGTTTTGATCTTCCAGTAATTTCAGCTCTGTCACCTCAGCTTAGTCCACTACGCTGCCTTGATTCTTCTTCCCTGTACTTCTGCCTGGAAATTATCTCATGGCAGTAAGCAAGGGCAGTAGTAGGGCTCACATTGTTTCCCATGTCCCAGGAATCACTGTCCTTTGTTGCGTGATCACAGCGGTCTCTTACAAACTATTTTTTCTCTTACAAACTATTATTTTTGATATGTCCATTTTTAATTTGTTTCAGGTGGATTGGAAAATTTAATGTCTACTACTGTCTTGGATTTAAATAAATATCCCTTTTATTTACTATTTAATGGGAAATTTGTGTTGGAATAGATAGTCTACACAGTTTTCTACTTGAACAGTGGGAAGCTTAGTTTTAAAATACAAGCTAGATTTTAAAATTTGCTCAGATTGATTGAAAATGCTTTTTTTTCCATGAACATTCAGTGGTATTGAATATTAAGGTGAGATTGAGATCTGTATTGCTATGTGGGTACTTGAAATTGGACATACAGGACAAAATTTCTTAAATAAGTTGGAAAATACAAATAATAAAGGGGCAGACTTATTTGACACTGAAAATTTATTTTCCTCTAAAAATGTCATCAAAAATAAGTAGTTCATATTTGTGGAGCACTTACTATATGCCAGACACTCTTCAAATTCTAAGTATTTTAAGTCTATTAAGTCATATAATCTTTACAACTCTGTTGTTGGATTA
Source organism: Cuniculus paca (assembly GCA_004365215.1). NCBI lineage: Eukaryota > Metazoa > Chordata > Mammalia > Rodentia > Cuniculidae > Cuniculus > Cuniculus paca. The sequence continues at coordinate 6,719 of RJWT010004583.1, forward strand.
TTGTTGTAATCTTCATTTTTCAGGTTCATCTGAGGCATGAAGAAATGTAAAAGGCCACTGACTGGAAAGATTTTCTAGCATATAATTGACAAAGCATTAGTTATCAGTATATATTTTGAACTACAAATCAACAACAACAACAAAATGATAATTCATTTAAAAATAGCAAAAGACAAAGAAGAAAGAATCATGTCATTTGCAAGAAAATGGATGAAACTAGAAACCATTATATTAAATGCAATTAGCCTGGTTCAGAAATTAAATGTTTCATGTCTTTTCTTTTATGAGAATCTAAATAAATGAACAAAAGAATGAATAAACAAGTGAGAAATGTCAGGAAACCAGGAGGTAAACATTGGGAGATGGGAAGGACATAAAACAAATCCCACCATTATGTAATATTAACATATAGTAATAAAATGATGAAACAGTAGGCAAAAGATAAAAACATTAGAAGAAACATGGATGTTCCATAAGCACGTATGAGCCAGTGGTAGTATGCAACCACCTTGGAAAACATTTCGACAGAATCTTAGAACAATTAAGATCTGCCTACCCTACAGCTGAACAAATTTTTTCCTAATTATATTCCCTGAAGAAAGTCTCCCTCATGGATACTAAAACACTCATAACAACATTGTTTACAATAGGGTTGGGTAATCTTTTCTTAAAGGGATAGATAATAAATATTTTAGGCTTGTCAACCATGTGATCTCTTAATGAAAAATGCACAGTCTACTCTGCTATTCATTGTCGTGCTAAAGCAGCCATCATACAAAAATGAACGGGGCCATCTGTGTCCCAATAAAATTTAATTTTAAAGAATCAGTCAGTGCCCTTGCCCACAGGCTATAGTTTTGGATTCCTACCAAATGATTTTCATGTTTCAGCATGTTTAATTCATAGTAACATATTGAAGGAGAAAGCAAAATACAATTTCAAAACATGCAAAATAATACTGCACTACCTGTGTATAGTTTTGTAGTAAAAAGTATAAAGAAGAGCATGCTAATCGTCAAACTTAAAATAGTGTAGTGGCTACATGTAGTTATGGAGTAAGGATGGAGTCAATGAAGGGAAAAGGATACAGGTACTTCAGTCCAACTACTTTAGTGCTTTTTATTTCATAAGCCAAGTAGTGAGTTTATTATAGTATTCATTTTACTTTTAGTGTTTCTTAATATTTCACAATGAATTTTAAAAGTAACAAAGTAAATTACCTTAGTTAGAAGAAATATTCATTGTTTACTTTTGTGGATGAATTTCATTTAGCTCTCTGTTCTCTACTGCTCACATAGCTACGTCATTGGCCTCTTTCATTCTCAGAGGCAGCTTTGTATGCTTAGACCTGAGAAAGATCAGATCTCTTAAGTAAATAACCCCTGTGCTCTGTCTAATTGGTTTGCTGTCTAGTTCTTTTTTCTCTAGCCTGTCATTTATTTTGTCTTTTGGGTATACTTACCCTTCTGAAAGAAGGGACCTAAAATTCTAAATGGAGACCACACAAGTAAAGGGTTGCCTTTGGCATTTTCATGTATTCCTGGCTTACAAAAGTAATAGAATGCCTAGTTGGCATGTTTGTGGGTGAGACAGTCAAAAATAAAAGCCAAAACTCTTTTAAGATTGAAGTTATTTATTGTGCATTTTTTAAGGTGTGTTTGATATTGTTTCTTTAGTGTGAAATTCTTCCAGTTACATCTGTAGCCTTCTCTAAATACTTTTTTTTAACTCTTCTGTTAAGTTATTCTACCAGGTAACAAGAGTAGTATGCAGAGCACTCAGCCAGATGCTTTGTGAAGTTACAAACAAGTGAACGGCAAGCCTTTATGGAGTGTTTGGTTTAATGGAGACTTACTAACAAGATGAGAAGTGAGTAGCACAAACAGTTAGGGCAGCTGAGGAATGCTGCTCATTGGATGGAGAAGAGTCCAATGTCAACAGATGGGGTGAGAGGTGGGTGACACTGGGTATGTTAGAATAGCAGGGCTGTAGGCACTGTATCCTCTGAACTGTGAGTGTTTTCTTATCTACAGTAAAAGACCCATTTATCAGTTAGTGGATGATTATTTTAGCATTTAGAGAAGATACTTCAAAGTAGATACTGATTTATAGTAAGAATGAGAATGTATCTATATCATTAAGATGTGTGTTTTCATAAGAAAGAATTGTGGATGTTTGGTGAGGGTAGGTTAGTCTTAAAGGTATTGCTTATTTAAAGATAAAGAGGTGCTAACAGATTTTGAAGAAGTTTTTGGGATGTATGGTAATGTAAAGAAGTTGCTCTTAAATTTTGAAACAGTCTCAGAGTGTAAAGTTCTTATAGTTACTTGGGCATAAGGTTGCTAGGTTTAGGAAATAAAAATACTAGATGACTAGTTAAATTTGAATGAAATACATATAATCATATAATACATATATAATTTTAATATATGTGTTCCAAATAGTGCATGGAATGTACTTACTAAAAATATCCAAAATTCAAATTTAACCTCTATATCAGATATTTTTATAGAGCAATCTTAAGTGTAAAGAGCTTAATTAATTTATATCAAAAAGGAAGTAAACAATTCCCATTAGGACTATATGTTATGATGTTTAATTTTAGAGGCATAACTGCTATAATTTTTTGGTCTGAAATTGTTCTTAGGTAGTCCCTAACTACCTATTTGTAGACCAGATAGAATGTTATTACACTTGTGTTTATTTTGAACATAGTAATGTCAGATCTTGATTAGTCAATATAATGGAAAGGAAAGTAGATCTTAGATCAGTGACGGCAAACCTTTTAAGAGCTTTCAGTGATACAATCCACTGCTGCACACGTGCCATAGCTTCACTACTGTCTGAATTTGAAACAAGAGTTAAAACAAAATTAGTTAAAGTGAGATATAATGAATTTTATGTTCACATAACTGTGTGTATATTTAGTCACCAGAGTGCTATATTACAGGTATAAAGAAGTACTAAGATTCTGGAGATTCGGAGTGTAGTTTAAAGGTATTCCTTGTTTTGATTAATTCTGTTGATATTTATCTAGCTGACCAAGGTAAAACCTGAATCTGTTTTATACCAGGATCTTTGCTTCCTAAAATTATCTTGAGTATATTTCTTACCTTCTACCATTGCCTTTGCTTAATTCAGGCCTTTTTCAAATCTTACCTGTGTCTGCCTTGTCACCAGTCTTCATTAGTAGGTTTTTTCTACCACCAGCCAGAAATACCAGAGTTGTTCCTAAAATGGAGAAGTGATTGATTCATTTATTTGTTTGTTTGTTTGTTTGTTTATACAAGCTGAATAAGGCCTCAGTCATCTCTGCTGTCGGATAAATATTACAGTCATAAAGCCCACCATATAGACATTCTCAAGGGGATGGGGTCACAGGGTCTTCTCTCCAAAAGGGGTGTGATCAAAATCGTTTGGGAGTTTTCTAAGATGATGTAGGATAGACTGCTATTGTGAAGGTGAAAGTGGCATGTCACTTAGCTATGCTGGGGCAGAAAGAAGGTCGTGGACTAGTACAGCTTCCCAGAATGACCCTGTGGTACTTTTATGAGTTGATCTCTACATTTTTGGTCCTTAACAATTTGTCTCTTGCTTCAGCCTCCTTATATCCTAAACTAGCCTGTATTTGTAATTCCTTGAGTGTCCTGTAACATTTTGCTTGTCCATTGTAGGCATTTGTAAGATGTTTTTCCGGATGAATACTCTTGCCTCTATTATTTGTTTAGTAAGTTTACTTCTAACTTGCCTTCCAGATTGCTTAAATGATCTTTTTCTTCTCCCTTTCTCCTGGAAGTCTTCTATGTTATATCAGTTGGGGAGGTTGTGTCATTGTTTATAACAACTCCTAAATCTCAGTGACTTAAATCCATAGTGCTTTCTTTTTCACTCATGGATCATGGGTTAGCTGAGTACTCTGTTGTGTGGCATCATCATTATTCATGGATTCAGGTTGGCCACAGTGTCACTGAACAATGGCTCTTAAAAAGCCATCACTGAAAATGACATGGTCACGTCTTTTTCATTGGCTAAAGCAAGTTACATGTTCACACCTAACTTCAAGAGATAGGAATGTCTCCAAACCTGAGTAATGTCTCTATTTCATACTTCTGTGACACTCTATAAACTTATATATTTCAGTTAAAATTATTATAGAACTCTGTAGTAATATAGAAATTTGATTCATTTGATCTGGACCTTTGAAATTTTAAGCCAGCTGTATGAACAAAACTCACTTCATGTCATCTCATTAATCTCACAATACTGAAATCCTTTGCTTTATAGGTTTGTACCGGGATCCTCTATCCTGATTGTATCTTAGAATCATTTGGGGAGTTAAAAAGGAGGAAAAAAAAAAAAAAAGCAAGAGTTTCACCTTGGGGCAGTTAAATCAGAGTGTCTGAGGTGAGGCCAGATATCTGAATTTTTAAATTCATGAATTCTGAGATATAAACAACATTAAGAACCACGGCTTATATATTCGGTGTTTTCTGGAGAGGCTCTTTGAAAATTAGGCCTTGTTTTTATTATAGCACCAAGACTTATTCTCTTACCTATTATTTTGGCACAAACCTATGTTAGACAGTCATTTTTATATGTACTTATCTATTATCTGTTTCCTAAAATACATTTTAAGGACTAGCACCACATCTAATTTGTTTATTAGTTTAGTATATGTCACACTGTCTGTCACATGAGGCCCAAGTCTTCTTTTTTTTCCTCCCATGCCCAAATTTACCTGATTTTAGATTCCCTTTCATCTGAATGGTGTACTCTTTTTAAAATATATTATTGCTTTGTATTTCTCTTTGATTGAAAGAGATAAGTAATGTTTGAGAAAAAACAAAGTACAAATGTAGTACAAGATAAACATAAGCAGGCAAGGTTATTAGTGTTCATTGTAGCACCTCTAGGGTTTGACTTTCATGATACTTTAGTGTTGTTTCCAACAGCGGATCACAGTAGCATCCACTTAACTTTCAGCTTCTTTGATCAGTGATCCAACTAATTCCAGCCATCAGCCCTGTACTCTCTTCCAGCGGTGCCCATTGCTTGGATGTCTATAATCAGCTTTTTGTAAATTTATTGAAAGAATATTTTGTTCTTAGAAGTATATGTTAAAAATCTGGATTTAAGTCTCAGTCATATGTAATGTTTGTACAAATTCTACAAACTGGAGAAGCACTTTTTATCCCAATAATGAAATCTTATTTGTTATAACACGTTAACATTTTATACGAAAACACATAGTTTTATCCTTCAAGTTTTTTCTTATAATTGTGTTTTTCTTTTAGGGATGTCAAAGAACTCCAAACTGATTCATATTCTTAAGTAGTAGATATTTCTCATAAATCCAAAAGTGTAGATAAGGTCCACTTACCATCTTTAAAAGGTCTACTTTTTAAAAAAAAATGTCAGGGCCTGCGATCTAGCTCCGTGGCCTAAGTGCCTGCCTAGCAAGTGCGAGGTCGTAAGTTCAATCCCTGCTGCCACAAAAAAAAAAAAAAAAAAAAAAAACTCCTGACTTAAAAAACAAAGCACCCATTGAAATTGAAGCAGTATTAACTCATATTTGACTTCTTAGTATGCATAATTTAGCCCATTTTATTATTTGGAAATAATTTGAATGCTAATGTATGGGATAATCGATATTTTATGTCTCTTTGCCTTTGAATGTACCACTTTTTTTCTTGGAGCATCTTACACTGTCTCATCCTCTTCTTATTTTTAATTGGAAAAGGTCTACATATTCTTCAGTTCTTAGCATAAGAGAAGGTTATATCAAATAGATTGCTATGACTTCTGTATTCCCTGTTCATTCCTCTGTTTTTGTACGTGATCTACTGTATTGTGATTATGGCTTTACTCTTTTTTTCCCTGCCTGTTTTGTAAGCTTTTTATTGGCCTTCCACTATAGAGCCAGTATGGCTCTTAAGTCTGTGCTAGGCTCTTAAATCAGTGATTGTAGAATGAATAAGTAAAAATATGTATTCTATGTGTGTTTTTATGTGTACGTGGAAATTACATACAAGGACTTGCATAGAATAATTTAAAAGATAATTAATGAATTGTGAGATATGTTTGGTGAATTATAGATATGAATTATGGACTCATTTGTGGCTAATTACATTTTACATGTTTTACACTTTAAATAAATTCATGGTAGTATACTTGAACAATATTTTTTGTTTGTTTGTTTGTTTTTTGAGACAGGGTCTTGCTTGTGCAGTTCAGGCTGGCTTTAGAGTCACTGTGTAACCCAGGTTGGTCTTGCGTGCAGCAGTCTTCCTTCCTCTGCCTCCTTTCTAAAATATTGTTCAAGCCATGCATGCGGCTTGAACAATATTTTAGAAAGAGGTGAAACCACTGGTGATGATAAGAACCTTGACAGTAGTTGTAGTGTATATTACTGAACAGTTCTGATACCTTAATGTTCTGTTGTAGGACCTTAAAGTTGCTGCTTGATTCTTGGTCCTTATTTCTAGTTATATTATAGCAGCATGTTTTTGTCATTTCTAAATGCTTGCCATTATCTTCTAGTTTCTGAAGTTGAACTGATTCTCTATAAATAATGCTTCTTTAAAGCAAAAGTTATCAAACACTGTCCTTGCCCCTTTCTTACCACAAAGGAGGACAGTGTTAGTCATTCAGAATGAAGGACAGTCAGCCCCTGTTGTGCTGAGACAGATTACATAGATATCCAAATTGATCGGTGATCATGGCATATTTTACACACACATGCACACACATTTTTAAGTAGGTGAAAATTGTTTCAAAGTGACTATCAAGGGTGGTCTTAAAGGGAAAGAAATGTCACCACTGGACATTGTGCACTAGGCTACCTGCCCTTATATAATTTTAATCAGGTCTCTTTATAACGAGATAATGGTGTCATTTTCCCCTTTTTCCTGCTATTGCATTGCTTCACCCCATTGCCTGTTCCCCACTGAAAATTTAAATTCTCAAAATATTGGCCCTAGGCCAGCCACTTTAGATTTGCTGCAGTGGAGGAGCTCAGTAAGCCCAGGGAACAGAAGTTTTCAGAGAGGCAGGAACTGGGTTTGTCAAATAAGTGGAGGAGTTGGGAGGATGTGGGTAAAGGAGGAGAGGAATAATAAAGAGTATGGTCTAAGCATGTAGTATCATTCTCATTTTTTTAAATACCCTTGATCCACTGCATTTGCTATTATTATCTTGGCCCTTACTGATAAAATATCTAATGAATAAGGGTGTCATTGGTAATAATTACTCAGGAACCCAGCTATATTTCAACAATGGATATTATATTTCTAATATTGCATTGATAGTTATTTGTCAATATCATAAGTACATAGTGTTAGATATAATAGGTTTTTAAATGTTTAGTTTTCACTCTGATATTTTTATTATATTTATATTTAAGTCAGTACTTTCAGGATTACTCAGATTTGCAGCATATGAATGTTAATTTTTAATTGTAATATTTAGAATATTGAGTTTTATTTAAAATACCTATAAATGATTAAAAATATATGGGAGTATTAGTTTTTTATAAATGTGGGATTTGAAAAGTAATGCATTATTTTGACATTTCCATTCTTATTTTCTTTCCTTTTTGTCCTTTTTTTTTTTTTTTTTTAAGAATTAATGTGCCATCTGGAAACCTGAGATCCTACCATAAAAGGAATTTTGGCTTTTTTGGCAACCAGTCATTGGTATATGCAGTGACTGTGCACCTTATCAGAATAATGAAACATAATTAGGAAGGTGTATTAACTCATGCGTTTCAAAATATTTCTATATTGAGAATTTTTGGGATGGACCTTATGGGGTATTAGTGTTATTATTCTATCCAAACATTAAGATGACTAATGATAAACTTAGGGATCCTCAAACCAAATGTAAATCGAAATTCTATTTGACTGAGGAGTTCTGAGCTGTTTCTAAATGCTATATTCTGGATCTTCTTTTCAGTGTTAAAATAAGTAAATACATTTAGTTTATGTTCTTCAGAGGAGAGAGTTGCAGTATTACATTGCAATTAACTTGCTGTATTCTTCTCTTCTGAATAATATGGTCATAGGAGCTGTCAGCCAAATGGTTTTATTTATTTATTTATGGAACACTTTTTTTTAACTCTAAAAAGTAACAAGTTTTTTAAAAAAATTAATTGAGAGAAAACAGCTGAAATCTTGCACTGAAAGGGTTAAGTCTACATGAAAGAATTCATTTCCACTTTAATGACCTAGCCTTGCTGGGTTAGGACGATGGGGAACATGCTTCTGACTTGTACTCCTATTGCCAATTAACACCTCCTATAACAGGTTGCCTCAGCTAGTCATTGAAGCTGAGGCAGTAGAAATAGTTTACATGCAGCTTGTTTTTCACACTAGTTGTTTAATACTCACAAAATTAAAGTATTAAAAGGTTGTTTTTTTACCTTGCTGGGTAAGAGATAAACAGTACAGTGGCAGTTATTTACGTATGTTTTACTTATTTTGTGTTCAGTTTTTGTTTTTAAGGACTTGTTTTTATTAGGGAAACAGAGGTACTGGCTTCATCAAATATTTTAATTTTCTGACAGAATTTGTTGAGCATTATACTGAATATCATAAAATTCATTTTTTTCTGTTAACTATTCAACATATTGTCTATTTAGGTTTTTTGTTTTTAAAATATAATCATCTTCGTTCGTTAATAAAGTCTGTGTTCTCTGTTAAAAAGCATATGTTTTACCACTTTTAAAAATAATTTTAAAGTGCAGGATGAAATAGACACCTTTAGAGTTCCATCTTAAAATAAGTCCTTTGTAATATTTTAATACTGTGACTGCTTTCATTGCAAATTTTGAAATGTTTATTATCATTTCCCAAGAATACTTTATATTTTAGAATATTGCAGTTTAGTAATACTATTTATTTTATATTTCTTTTAAGTGACACTTTGGTTCCTGTCTAATCAGCAGGTATTTTAATAACATAAAATTAGCTAAATAATTGATATCAGTTCACACTAAGAGAAAGAGAAAGGTGGAGTAATATAACTAATAGTGTTAACAAAGTTGTTAAAAGGCCTGAGTAGGTAACACTTTGAGGCCTTAGTTTTTATGCTGTTATAATGGCAAATGCCTTGGGTTTTTTGGTGGTGGTGGTTTTTTTTCCCACTTAGTTAACTAGGGCTGCCCAAGTAAAAGTCACAGCTTTTTATGCTAGATCAGATTTTAACCCTCTAAATAGGTGGAAAACAAAACAAAATTCAGGTCTCATTTAATTTAACCACATTTTACTAAGTATAGGGCTACATTTTACTCAGTTTGATATCGAGTCTGTAATAGGCTTTATACCACTGGTTAGCTTTTCATGTCTGCATAAAGGCTGGTCAGACTGCTTGTGCTCATAGTTGTGAACAGATGGAAACTTATACATTTCATCAGTTTAAGAGTATGGATTTTCTTCCCTTTTAACTTATTAAGGGCTGGGGATTTAGCTCAGTGGCATAAGTACCTGCTTGGCAAGCGTGAGGTCATGAGTTTGATCCCTGGTGCCGGGAAAAAAAAAACAAAAAACAGACCTGGCAAAGTAAAATGAACTTATTTTAAAAAGTAAGATTTCCTTCAGCGGCATAAGTGCCTGCCTGGCAAACACAAGGTCCTGAGTTCAATTTCTTGTTCAAAAAGAAAAAGAAGTAAGATTTCCTGAAGTGATTTCAAAGTTGCCTGTAGGAATTGAATAGAATATTGATGATTTTCTATAGTAAAAGTAATTCTTTCTATTTCTTATTTTTGTGAGGGATATGTGCATTTTAGTTTCATCGTTTTTATGGAAATACATAAATCATATGCCAATTTTCCAACTAACATTTAAGTTTTAACAGTAGACTATAAAGTTGGAGAGCATTCAGATGTTTCTATTACTTGTCTGTTAGTGACAAGCATAATTTTTTTATAGTGACATGGGAAATACAAACTAATTTTTTTAGATTTATTTACATAAGTTCCTCTTTAGTTGATACCAGTGTCTTCAGTTATTGTAATAGATGTTATTAAATGACCTTGAAGTTTAACTTACATCTCATTCACCTCCAAAAATTATTTTCTCTTTTTATATATTACAGTGGTGAAATAGTTGTTAGAATGTCAGCAGAGTTAACTTGAATAGTTCTCACACCATACAGGCTGATAATTTTATAACTATGTGGTTGATTAAGCACCAGAAAGACACTTATTTAGTTACTATTTTTTATAACATTAACAACATAATCCTATTTTTAAAATTAAAAATATATTGGGAGCCAGATTTTCACTTGATTTGCATATTTTTTTCCTAAATTTATCTAGCATTTTGTTTAATTTTTTTAAACTGAGCAGGTTCTTAATAAACAAAAGATGATTAAATTGATTCACTTTGATACTGTACATTCGTTCAGGATTTGTAAAGGTCCTGCAATGGGACATAGGTAACTTCCCTTACATGTGGGGCCATATGTCCATGTCCATTGAATGTAAGAATAACCTAACAATAGTTAAATCAAACTTGGGGAAACAGTTTGTATCAGTTTCTACTCATGAAAACTTGTTTCCCAGAACAAATATGCTAATATGCGGGATGAAGGTCTGATGAATTAAAAGGACTTGGAAAGTTTCTTTGGCTGAGGGATAAAAATCACTGGCTGGATTTGTTCTTCTGGGTGTACCTCTTAATCCTAGGACTCTGTTTCTATGGCCACTGCATCATCTTGATCGCTCCTACCCTATATTTTTTGCCTCACTGCATCTCCTGATTCATAATTCTTTTCTTTCTTATTTGATATTTGAAATAGTGCTATACCTCAGTGTTTTTATTTGCCATCTAGTAAAAACATGAAATATCTTGAAAATTCTTCATATTTGAAACATACTTTTAAAATGTGTGTCTAATTCCTGTTATATATGTTTGTTGCTTTAAAATATGTTAAAGTAATACTCACGTAATTTTATATGCTCATATATATAACCATGATTTAATTTTTTGAGCAGGTGATGTGTTTGAGAACTGTTCTTGCCTTGTGTTTATCTATCGTTTGTATCATGTGATTTTCCAAAATCTCATGTGCTTTGACTTAAATTTTCTACAGTAGATTTTGATAAAAATTGTTGCCATTTTCATATTAATTGCTGTTTTCATATTAGCCCATACACTATATTAGGAATAGATCTATTACTGCACTTTGCTCTATGTAGTAGTACACTGTGCCCATCTAGATTTCAGAAAAGCACTGAAGTGCTTTTGAGTGAGAAGGAGATCCAAAGTTTTCTTTCCATTTTCTTAATAGAAAATGGTTCTGGGTGGTAGAGAATTCTAAAATTTAAATAGTGGAAAGGAACTATACTCCAGAATAAAAGTAGGTTTGGATACCTGAAAGTGGCAGGAGCATGTTACTAGAAGTCAGAAATAGCATTTTAGTCCTAGTTTTGATATGTTCTAATTTTGAATATATGTCAGTACATGTTTTGTCTACTTCATGAGCTTCTTTAAGCCTTTGCTCAACTACAGTTAAAGTAAATTATTTGTAGCTTGTTCACACATTTGAGAAAAATTAGTTTTTTTCAGAGCCTAAAACAGAAAGTCGATATATTTTGGTGGCCGATATATTTTGTGTGGCCTGTGGGATGATTTGGAAACAATAGGTTAAACAATAATAAACAGATTTTTTTTTCCCATCCTAGGATTTCACTTTAAGCCTTTAATATTCTAGCACACAAAGTAAACTGGATATACATTATGCTTCAGATTTGACTAGAAGTGAACTCTACATGGAATTATCTTGGAAGTTCTTTTTTTGAAAATAAATAATTTTAAAGCCTCCGCCACACTGAAGTGATAATGAATTGATATAACTTGTTGATATACTGAATATGAGGATGAATGAAGAGTCAACAAAAATTCTGCTTAAATATCTAGTTTGAGCTTCAGGATCTTAACTAGAATACATGATGAGTTTCATTTTTGAAGACGTTGAATTTGAGATGTTTTCCTTGGGAGACAGTATGGTAACTAATAGGTTAGAAGGGAACCTGATTTTAATATCTTCTGATTTGATCATTCGTAAAATGTTTGAACCCTTTGTATAAATTTTTTTTTTACCAGTTAAGTCTAACTTAGTAACTTTTTTAAATGATAACTTGGACCAGTGTAGGATTTTTCTCACATTAAACCCCTTTCCGCTGTCCCCAGTGCATCTTACTATGAGTTCAAAGTTCTACACACTATTTAGTCTAATTAGTGATTCTCAAACTTTAGCAAACATTGAAATTACTGGGAGAACTTCTTTAAAACCCTGATATAGAGTATGACCCTAGACATAGCAATCAAGTTCTTAGTGATGCTGATGGAAATGGTTTAGGGACTGTACTTTGTGAACATTAGTGTTTAAACCTTATCTTCTGACAACTTTTCAAGTATTTGAAGAGGGCTGTTTTGTACCTTGAGTCTTTTCCAAATTTCGTCAAATTCTTTTGAACATTCCCTATATATTGTGATTTTTATGTCACATTCCTGTTTGAGATAACTCAGATTTTGAGAATGAAAGAATCTGTAAAAATGGAATCCCTTACTTAAAATCAAGAACTGTCTTAAAACAAGGCTGCACCCGTGAGTTCTCTAAAATATTTGGACTAGTTAACATTTCCACCTACCTCGTTTTATAGGTTAATTCATAATTTAACTCTTTATTATCAAAACTGTCAAAAAGGAGAGATATCTGTTGCCATGGTAATGCACTTGATAGTCATACTTGTTTTTTGTTACTCAGCCTTATTAGGGTATTTTGACAATAAAATACTGTGGTCTTTTTTGACTGAAGATTGAATCCAGGAACTTCATAATGAACTCCAGTAAAGCTCCCCCTACTTTTGAGACAGTCTTCCAGGCTAAGCTTGAACTTGCAATCTGCTTAGCTCAGCCTCATAGAGTTCTAGGATTACAGGCATGTGCTACCTTACCTGTGTTAAAATTGTATGATTTTAAGGTACACAATGTGATAATTTGATGTACCTGTTTCCTATGAAGTGATTACCACCATCAAATTAGTTTACATGTGTTATCTGTACATACTGTGTATTACATCTGTTGAGCATGTTCATCTTGTAACTCAGTTTGTACTCTTTGATGTCTTTTTTCTACCTTCACTAAACATGATTCTACTGTTTCTATGATCAAATTTAAAGATTCCACATATCAGTGAGATCATGTTTTCTGTATATTATTTATTTCCCTTAGCATAATGTCAAGGTTTATCCATGTTATTGCAAATGGCAATATTCCTTTTTAATGGCACAGTCATATTCCAAGGGAAATAAGTACTACACTTTCTTTAACCTTTCATCTATCAGCAGAAACTTAGGCTGTATCCATATCTTTGGCTGCTGTGAATAGTGCTGCAGTAAACATGGAGATGCAGACATCTTTATGTCATGCTGATTTCATTTCCTTTGGCTATAATGCCCAGAAGAGGGATTGGTCCTGTGGTAGTTACATTTATTTTTAAGTTTTTGAGACACCTCCATATTATTTTTTATATTGGCTACTCTAATTTACATTTCCACCAACAGTATACAGGATTCATTTTCATCACAGCCTTGCCTCTTTCTTTTTAAGTTTTGAGAGGATGCTTTCAAGATTGTAAGTTAAAGTGTTCAGATACTTGCTTTTTAACTCAAGGTTATCTTGCTGTTTAAGATGGCAGACAGAGGAAGGGACTTTCACCAGTATTTTTTAATTATAGGTTAAGTTCTTAGGTTTATTATCATTACTAAAAGAATGTCATGAACCATTCTGGTTCCTGCAAACATCTCTGCTTATTTACGCAAATAATTTCCAGAAGTGAAAAAGTAAGTCACCAAGTTTGTGCAGTTGTAATACTCTTGATGTGCATTGTTCATTTGCTCAACATTCCTACCAAGAGTGCTATGTCTCTTTTTTTATACTCTTTCCAGAAGTGGGCATTGTAAAGCTTGTTTGGTGGGGGAAAAATACCATATATACAATGTCTTGATGTGTTAATTGGTATTTCTTTAATTAAAGCAGGTCAGGGAGGGAGGTCGAACATTTTCCGTGTTTATTTCACTATGTATTTCTTATATAATTAGTCTCTTTGTATTCTTTGCTCATGTTTCTATTAAGGCTTTAATATTTTTTAGTTTTTTATGTGTCTACTTTTTTTCATAAATGGAACAACTTTTCAGGGTATTTGTTTTGCTTTTTTAAGTATTTAGAAAGTTTAGGTTGTGTTATAAATTTTACATGCTTTTATTTGTTCAATTGAATCTATAACTAAAATGTGTTTCCTCACTTTGATCTGATAGACAGTCTCTAGTATTTTTAGCACAGTTTTTGTTAGGCTTTCATTTAAAAAAAAGTAACTGTAATCCATCAGGATAGTGGCATAACATGAGGTAGAGAAGCAAATTTAAATTCTTCCAGTATTAAATAAGAAAAAAGAAAAATAAAATCTGTTCAATTTTGTGGTGGTGACTTTGAAATCTAAGTGAGATGAAAATTTGTGCAGTGGTATAGAAGTCTGTCCAGATAGAGATAACCTGAAGTTGTTGGTACCACTGAAAAAGTTGTAGCAGTCAGCTTCAAAAACAGCTTCAGAGTCAAGTGTTTTAATAATGAACTTTTTCAAATTTTAAAGATATAAGTAATTTTTACATACATGTACATATTATGAGAACATGGAAAATAGAAAACTTGTAAGATTTTCCAGTTGTTAAATTACCATAATGATATTAAAACCTGACCAGATTTAACAGAAAAAAGCAAAGTCCAAACCCATCTCAGTTTTAAATTGAAAATAAAAACTATTAAGTTGAAGGAACAATTTATTCCACGAGTACAAAGATTATTTAAGACTGGTAAATGTTATTGTAATATGTCACTGAAAAAAGGCAAGGTGAGTGAACTGTAGTGGCCATTGCAGCTTCTTTTACACAAGAGATGTAGGAACAGGTTTAGCACCCTAATCCAAAAATCTGAAATGTTCTGAAATCAAACCAGTAGTATTCAAAAAGTTTCAGCTTTTAGAGCTTGGATTTTTTGATTGGGGATGTTCAACTGGTAAAATTTATGTAGATATTCCAAAATCTGAAAAAGTCTGAAATGAGAGACACTTCTGGTCTCAAGAATTTTAGATTACAAATACTCATCCTCTGTATATCTCTTTTGATTGACAATGGAACTCTTTCCATCTTTTTGTGTTTGTTATTTTTAGACAGCATATATCTAAATTTTTGTTGTAAGCCCATTTTGATATAGTTTTATCTTTTAACAAGAGATTTTAATCCATTTGTAACTAGTGTATTTGATTTTACTACATGTTTGGTATTTCTGTTTTTTTTCCTCTTTTGGTTTCCTACTGTTTTATTGTTAGTGTATTGTTACTTTTTTTCTTCATTGACTTAGGTGTATTTTTTAAAGTTTATAGTGGTTAAATTCTTTAAAAATTTTTTTCCATCTGTATTTGTAGAATAGTCAAAGTCAAAACTTGGAGTTGTATTTTCCCCTTCGTTAGTAAGAGAATTTTGTATTCTGTATCACTGAATTAAACTTGTCCTAATGTTATTTTACGCTTGTTTCTCCCAGTATAACTATTTTTCATCTTGTCAGTCTGGTAGCTTTTTATTTTAAAGAATAACCTTGTATTCTACTAACAACAAATAATTTACTACAATTGTATTCATGATTCCTATTTTTAGATGACTTCCCTCTTTTCGAATCCCTCTCTTTGAATCTGGCACTTTCTTTTAATCATCAGAATGCTGTGTCCTACAAGTGTTTGCCAGAAGACAGTGGATGTAGATACAGCCTCACATTTTTTCATCTGGGGTGGGGGAGCTAATCAACTTGCCTGCTGCACATGTTTTTACATACCTTTCTGAGTTCAGTTTCCAGAGTTGCTTAGTAAGGTTTTCATCTAGATTGCCTGGTTGTGTGCTATTCTATATAGTGAACATGTTTACTCTTAGTCAGAGGTTCTCAATATCTGTCTCATAGACTGTTTCTCTTTTCTCTCTACCTCTGCTCTGTATTTCAAGGCTACCAGCATTTCTTTACTTGCTAGACTTTTCCCCCTTTTTATTAGTTTATGTTTGCAATACATAATAAATATATTCATTGTGGGGAGTTGGTACATGTATGTATCACATCTTGATCCTTTTTATACTTACCCTTCCTTCCTCTCCCTCCCATCTTCCTCCATCCACAGATCCCCGTAATTATTTTTATATTCCCTTGTAAAATATAATTTGCTTGGATACCAGTCGCAACAACAAAATAACAAAATGGTCGTTTTTCCTACTTCGATATTTTCATAGGCTTCTGGTTGCAAAAATAGTATGCACATGCTCTTAATTCAATGGTAGCATCCTTACACAACTATAGTACAATATAAAACAATGTTTTTTTAAAAGTAAATCTTTATATCATACCAAATCCCCATAAATTCTACTAGTATCCACTGCTTGTCCATCATTCAGTCCTTTCAATCTTTTAATTTCCCTCAACCTTGCAGACCCCAGATTATAATTGTTAGCATGTCTATTAAAGGTCCAAAGACCCTTGGGCTAGGTTTTTAGTCTCTGACTAGAACAAGAAACAAAACAGAGCAGTAATAAGGTAAGGAAGGTGTGAGAAGGACAACAGTAAATATCACTCTACTGTCTGCTGTCTCAAAAACTGTACTCATGTAATAAACAGTTGCATAGTTTTCTTCTACTTAGTACATGGCTTTGTTTCTGAAGGAGGAGAAAATAATACATTGTGAAAAAGGAGCTGTGATAATTTACATGCATCTGGCTTGCTTTCTGTCTTTCAAGTAACTGGTATTTTTCTTTTTTGTTCCCTTGACTTGCAGAAACTTTATTTATTCATTCTTGCAATTAACACTGTTCTGACCATGTGCCAGTACTTTACTAATAACTGATTATAAGCAATGTTAAACAAAACAGATTTTTTTTTTCCCCTTCAATGATTGTAGTAATACTTTCTGGATTCTGTCAGTAATGCATTTTGACAATGGTGTAATGTTGTATTTTCTTTTTTTTTTTTAACATAAATATATTCTAGAAAATTGAGAAAGGCTGTATCAGTACAATCAAGATAACAGCTTAACTGTGTTCTCCATGTGTAAGTTTTAAAGTTCTAAATTCAGAAAATAATTTTATGAGTATAATAATATTCATCATCTTAACCTTAGTGTATTGCCTCCTCAAACTTATCATCACTTCTTATTACAGTCCTCACCTTTTCTTAATCAGTGTTAAATTAATACAGTTACATCACTAAAATTATGATGACTTCAACAGATGTTTGCCTGAAAGCAGTGTTCTGTGCAATTTTCATTCTGAAAGGGATTCTTCTCTTTTTGAAAGAGAAGCAATAAAGCTGCATTGGATGATGATAATAGAAGTTTTAACTATTGCCTAGGATTTATTATTAAAATTAAATTGTTTGTACTACTTTGCGCAAAAGTAAATAAAAACAGGATATTTTGCTGTGCAATTGTATTTGTGTTTAAAGAAAACTTACTCTACAACTTTATACTTAATACTAAATATTACAAGCTTTTAAACAAAACCAAAAATAAAAAATTTAAATTATAGAATTTAGCATATAAATAGAATTGCATATAGATCTATAAGTGGAATGTAATGAGTAAAGTAATTATGTAGTTTCAATTAGTACAAAAAACAAGAGAGAACATTGAGTTGTACTTTAAATACCTAACATGTTTGTTATAGAGTTGGTATTAAGAATTATTGTCAAGGAGAAAAGTAAGCAAAACAGAAGTTGAAAATTAAAAATCACAATTCAATGTAATTTCCCAGACTGATCGGGTCTAAAAAACAAGTTTTTATGTATATCAACAAGGACCGAATTATATTTATAAGATTGTAGGCCTCTTGAGGGTAAAGACTATAAATTGTTTTTTGTAGCTGAATGTTATCGTCCAAAAAATTGTTCCTTTTTGTAACTAAGATAGCATGTTTCTGGAGAAAGTATCATCTTTCGCTTTAATAAGAATGATAATATTTATTTTAAAGGTAGTCAACAGGATTTTCACATTAAGACACCTGTCTTAAACAGTTGGTTCACGTCTGAGGCAATTGTGTTAAATTTGTTGTTGTGCAGGGGGAGGGGAACAACTTCATTAGGTGAAGTGTAGAGTATGTTCACAGCTCTTTCACCTAGGGATTAGTAGTCTTCCCTCTTCCCTCCCACTATACCTATGAATTTGCAGTGATTCCATAGCCCTAATCTACATGCTGCCTTTAGTTAAAAATCAAGACCTTCAGAGGGTTTGTTAGTTGTGTGGATCCTTCAGTTACCATCTAGTTTAACAGTATTCCCTTTGAGGTAAGAAGTGTCCCTGATTGGTGCATTAGTGTTATTTTGTAGCAAAAGTGGAGTAGCATTGTTGAAGTTTTATGTCCATTGGTAACTTGCCTGAGTGCTAAGTTTTGTGTTTTCTTCAGGTTTGATATTTGTAAACATGTTTTGATTATATGTTTTGAACTGAATAGGAAGAAACTTGAGATATTTTTCTGGAACTCCTTTAAAACAGTCACATATATATGACAAATAGCATCCATCTTCTATACTGTGTTCATATTTATAATAATTCATCCATTTGTTTCTAGGGGCCACCTACAGATGCTCCTGCAGTGGACACAGCAGAGCAAGTCTATATCTCTTCGCTGGCACTGTTAAAAGTAAGTAATGAATGGAGTTACTTGCTTTACTGACTTCTGTTGCTTTTACTGTCTTTTACTTTGGCATATTTTCAGCTTAATCCTCTCAGACATAAATATGATTTTAGGTACATGTATAAAAGAGACTTTATTTTTACTGGAGCAAAATTAGATTATCATTAAAAGCAAATAAAAAAAAAACTTGAGATCTCAAAGAAATGAGCTTTGTGTCCACGTCTTCCTTTTTATAGATGTTAAAGCATGGCCGTGCTGGAGTTCCAATGGAAGTTATGGGTCTGATGCTTGGAGAATTTGTTGATGATTACACGGTCAGAGTGATTGATGTGTTTGCGATGCCACAGTCAGGAACAGTGAGTACTTTTATAGATTCCTGCTGCAAGTAAATGTGTTTCTTTTCTTATGCAAAATAAGTTTCATCATTTTATGTATTTTTTTCTAATAGGAAAAATTGATCATGCAATTAGTGGTATAAATTTCTAGATTGTGTTGAACTAAATCATTAGTCTTTTTAACACACTGTATTCATATAGGGCCACAAACTGAATATGATGACACTATAAATCCTTTTCCATGTTCTTTCAGATTTAATTAGCAAAATATACTGGATTTAAAAGTAAGCTACCCTATCTCTATAATCACAGTATTAGTTTGAACACTTGGTTCAAAGTATTTCAGAGGTTCTTTTATTTAAATTTTTAATGCACATACATTAGTCTTCATTATTTTGAAATACGTCCTTTTTAAAAATGTTCTTACATATGGTGATGAATGACTTTTAAGCTTTCCCTATTAAAAACATTAAGTAGCAAGAAACAGAACTGTTAGTGAATCTTGGTTCTTTTTGTCCAGGTATGTTAATTTGCTTATATGAACCATATTCCATATATACTTTGAAGGTTAGCTATGCTACCTCTTTAGATTATAGTTTTTCTAGAGATTTTTTTGTTTTATTTTGCCTTTTCACTTAATTTATTAAGATTTTGTAGATACAAGTACATTTAGATTTAAAGCAAATAGCCAAAAATCAATAACCATTGTCTGCCTTCCAAAAATAATACATATGCTGTATATATTCTTCTCACCTGTTTGCCTAAAAGTTACGTGTGTGTGTGTGTGTGTGTGTGTGTGTGTGTGAGACTTTTCTAATGGGTGTTTATCTCTGCTGTGCGACATTTCTCTGATTCTTGTAAAATATCTGACTTTAAAAATTTGTTGTCATAAAACTATTCTGTTTGAGGATCCATGCTATGAGTTTTCTTTGATGCAGTACTTATTGTAGAATCAATTGTATTTTTAAGTGATATGTTGTATGTGTTTGTATCAAAATGAGCATTTAAAATAGAGTGGCTCCTACAAAATGCAATATATGTATAAATAATACAAACTAGTAGTAAAAGATGCCAGATTTTCTCTTGAATTTGTCGAGGTAAACTAATTTAGATGTTCTGATTTGTCCATCTGGATATTCATTATATTTATTTTATATCTTTTCATGTCAGAATATGCAAAACATAATAAATTAACTTGGGTTTGCTTACATTACATTTGGTCCTTATATAAATACTGATTATAATAAATAGTTCTTGGGTTTTAATACCATTGCTTTCATGTGAGTGCTTAAGAGAAAATAAAATATTTTGATCCTCCTATTTATTCTATGTAGAAGAATTAGAAAGTTTTTCTTCTGGCCCAGTAGTCATTAAACTCTTCTATAAAGACAGGCTTCTGTTACATATTTTTCTCCCTCTCCTTTTCATTCTTCCTACTTTCCCTCCTCCCTTCTTCATATTCTCTCTTCTAAAATATTTAAAAATAAATAAAATATTATTATCCTAGTAGCAAATGGCATGCTACTGTTCTCAAAGGATGCACTCTTTATTGGAATTCAATGTACTCTTTGCTTTGATAGGGAGGAGATGCTTAACTGGTTTATTAGCTAGCTCAGATTTAGAATCCTGATGTTAGAGGAAAGCCTTAGAGAAGATAATAGGAACCTTTTTTATATTTCCATGTGCTAAAATCTTGCTTTGGTTGAACTAGCAAAATGGAACATTCAAGATACTTGGTCACAAACTGTCTCCAGAAGAGGAGTATTTTTGTGATTGCTTTTATTTGAAGCAGTAAATTATTATCCTTCTCCAAAGTTGCTTACATGATTGAAAAAATACTGTTTAATTGTAATAACTAAATAGTTGTAGTTCTTATCAATGATTAGTACATGGTATTAGGAAGTATTCTTGCCTAGGTAGGTCTAACCAGAAGTCATGGTTGGTTCAATTATTTGGTATTTCTGACAGTTTCTTACATAGCATTAGCCATAAATTCTTAAAGGATCTTTAAGTTCTCCTAGCTCATTAGTGAACAACAGTTTGGTACATGAAAATTTTAGAAACTTTATTGGTGTAAGATTTATAATTAAATGACTTGAGTATCAAAACTTATAAAACTATTTTGTTACCTTAAAATAATATACATAGGCATTTGGGGGGCTAGGTTTCATTTATTTACATTACAATATAAAATTTCTTTGTTTTCAAAGTAATAAAAATTAATTCTTCTCTCTTTCTGAGCTAGGGTGTCAGTGTAGAAGCAGTCGATCCAGTGTTCCAAGCCAAAATGTTAGATATGTTGAAGCAAACAGGAAGGTAAGTATTTTAAAGGAACATTTAAAAAGTAGTGGGAAGCGGGCCGGGGATTTAGCACAGTGGCGTAAGCACCTGCCTGGCAAGCATGAGTTCGTGAGTTCGATCCCCGGTACCAAAAAAAAAAAAAAAAGGGAAGCATTTTAGAAGCATACCTTGAAGTTTTATGGATGTTTACGAATATCATTCCTAGAAAAAACAAGCTATGTAGCTGATATAAAAGTGTCTTATCAATATAAGTGTAATGGACTACTTCTGTAGTACCTCTTTATCCAGAATGAAAAAAATCTGCCAGTCAAATTAAAATTCTTGCTGTCATATAGTAAGCTTGCTGTCATTTAGTAAACTTGGGCTACAGCTTCCCTCTGTTAGCATATGGAGTTACTATCTCATCACTTATAATAGAAAAGTTTGTCTTTTATATATTTGAGTTTTAGAATGGAATGAGATTTTGAATAATTATGTTTATAGATATTAGTTTTAAAGATAGAGCAAGTAAAATCCAAGTATTAAGTGTTTTTCCCCCAGATTAAATCTCTTAATAGTTGTCATTCTCTTGCTCAAATTCTTTTACTGTGGAAAAAACTTCAAAATTAATGTTAGCAAAAGGCTCAGCAGCTGAGCAGAACAGTGCAAATTGGGTTTTGACTAAGTTCCTAGTGCTACTGCTGGTTTAATTGATATTTAATCCTTTCACAACAGTGGATCCTGGTGTCCATTGTTAAAAATGTTCTCTTTGCTTAGAAAATCCAGCTCCCAGAGCGAAGGAGTTAAAGAGTAGATATTTATTTGAATGCTGAAAGGGTAAAAACTGGCTCTGAAGAAGTGTGGTAACAAGGTGAAAAACTGAAAGCCTTATCTACCACTGCTAATGTGCATCTCTTAATGATAGCACTCCTTTGTCACACTTATTCATTTCCATGTTTCTGGATAATATGGTGTACAATTTCAGAGTTTCTAATGGTGCTTTTTCACACCTGTGTGTTTTTCATCTCTTCTTAATTTATACCCTGTTAGTGTGTTGTTTCTTTTCATAGCATAAGTGTATTTCTTGTTCTGTTTTGAGCATCTGAATGCCCTTTTTGTTTCAGGCCTGAGATGGTTGTTGGTTGGTATCACAGTCACCCTGGCTTTGGTTGTTGGCTTTCTGGTGTGGATATCAACACTCAGCAGAGCTTTGAAGCCTTGTCGGAGAGAGCTGTAGCAGTGGTTGTGGATCCCATTCAGAGTGTAAAAGGAAAGGTAGCGTCAATTCTTTCTTTATTGTCATCTACTGCCACATTGTGTTTACACCTATATGAAATAAAAATCCATTTTGCTTTAAACAACATTCTTGATTACACAGAAAAGTGTTGTTTACTTAAATAAATGAAAAAGTATACAAGTCAATAAATGTGTCTGATATTAGCAATTTCATTATTTAGGGATTTGTTTCTACTTTAATTACATGTTATGAAAGAGTTTTTAACTTTAAATTTCATAAAAATAGGAATATTAAACCATATTATTAATATTTCATTAGTATTTTTATAAGCATTACTCTACCATAATTTTCAGGGTAAATTTGAAATCAGCACGTTTTTTAAATGTCTGGTTAAGGGGCTTTAACTTACAGATACTGTGCAGGGCATATCTGGAGTTGTACATTGCAGATATTTTAGACAATGAAAACTTGCCCCATAGACTTGGTATCAACCATTCACATATTTGGAGAGAAGACATAGATGAATGATTAAATATGCTAAATGATTGTGAAAAGATTATTTAAAAAGCATATTGGGTTATGGTTGTTCTTTGTTGAAATCTTTTGTTCTTGTTTAGTTCTTTTTTTTTCATTCTTTTATTCTTTCTTTTCTTTTCTTTTCTTTCTTTTTTTTTTTTATTTCTTTCTTTCTTTCTAGCCCCATATGCCATTTTCCTATTTCCTGCCTCATGACAGCAGGGAGCAGCTCTATTATCACCTTCACAGAGCTGTCTGCAAATGTGAGAGGCAATTCGATTTTGCTCAACCACAGGGAGAGTGGATTAGAAAAACTACAGAACATACAGAAATTGGCTAGGTGGTTACTGCTTTAAAATACTGCTGAGGTGTCTTGTTTGAGCATGTACTTCCATTGTGGTGTAGAATAATTGTTAAAATAAAATCACAATAGATTTATGGAATACTTTTTATGCAGGTTTCACAAATAATTTTTAAAGCACTTAGAAATAAATATTAGCTTGATATCTATCAGACCTGGAGTTTGATAGGAGTGTAGATTACAGTTACCTCTGCTCACCAGCTCAAACTAAACATGGCTGTTAAAATATGGAGTTTTTATCTGTTACAAATTTGAAGTTGAATGTTTTCTGACATCATATTATTATGATGTATAAAAATTGAGGTCTTTTCCAAAATATTCTATTAGATATGATTTAGCTTTTCAGAGGCAGAAACTATCCAAAAACAGAGAAAAAAAAACAATGATAATAGAAGCTGATATACTAGAAAATTCAGAATGGGTAACTTCTGATGCTTGCTATATGACTGTATTTCAGTTTATTTACTTTTTTGCTAAGAGTATTATTACTTAACTGATAAAGAAACTGGAAATCCTTGATTTTATTAGCTTTATGAATTAAAGTATATTATATCTCTTTTAAGTGTAATTCTCTGATTTTTAAGGTACCTTTTTAGTAACTTGTAATTCAATTATATAATTATTATTTTAGAATTATACAAATATCCCCTAAAGCACCTCATCACAATAATTGAAGCTTAATTTTAAATGGCAGTTTTAGTTTCAAAACCTAGTTTTAGATATTGTATAATATTGCAGTTTGCATAATTTCTAGTTGATTAGTCATTCATATTAAAAGAATTAGTTTCGTATAAAACTACACTTGTAGCATATGACTCATGATAGTTTTACATCTAACTTTTTAACAATATATCTAAAATTATTTTACAAATTCATATACTTTTATGTGCCACGAAAAAAAATTCTTGAAAGTATTTAATTTTATATCATTGGTAATTCATATCACTTGTTATATCTAACATACAGATGTATGGATTACCTGAAATAAAGATCCAATTCTTTGCCAGTCATGCAGCTTTATTTATATGGCTTCAGAGCTTAATTGTAATTCATGATTCTTTCATGTCAAAATCTCTCAACACTCTGAATCAATACTAGTAAATTCATCAGCAGAATATTTTAGTTAAATTATTAAACTTAAGAATATAAATTTATAAAAATAAAGAACAGCATAGGAGACTCTTCCCTTCCCTGCATGTGATTTATCAAAACTGTCAAAATATTTAGTAAGACAATGATTAGATCAAGAGTTAAAATGACAGTCTATATGTAAATGACTTAAGTTAGATCTCTGTTCATGATTTTTAAAACCTATTTCCTGTTTATTTTATATATTTCTATTTTTATAAGTTCTTATGTTACCTGTCTTTTTGAGTGATTAGATAATCATAAATTCTTTTCTGTAGTTTCGGTTTATTCGCAGTAAGTTTGATTTTCTTTCAGGATGACTTGATTGTATTTTTATTAAATAATTGCTGAGTGCCAGGTATTATAAAATAACCATTTCAACTTATTTATTCTTTACAGTAACCTTAGTGGTACTTTTATTATATTATATTTTATCAATGAAACAATTTTTAAAACTTAGAGTCAAAGTGATTACTGTGTACTTTGCCAAAATCAGACCACAGCAAAACAGCAGAACAAGAATACAAATCCAGGTCTATAAATTTTCAGTGCTCAAGTTTTTCTTACTGGTTCTTTAATATTACACTGTTAAAATTTACATAATCAAATAATTCAGGAATGGAAAATTAATACCAGAGGTTGGTGCCAAGCCTTTTCTTAAGTTACTGGCACTAGGTGTCACTCCCTTCAGCTTAAGTTAAGGGAATGAGCTGTATATTTTATTTAAGTTCTCAGTAGTTCTCTACATTATTTATAACAGGTGTCATGTATAGTTGATTTTTCTATATTCTATTAATTATATAAAACAATTTTGGTAGGCATCCCTGTCAGCTTTTGTGACATCTCTAGGATCAGTGAAACCAAAATGAATACTAAAATACACTATGTGTTAGAGAATCCATGTCACTGTATATTGTACAGTATTGTCAATGTTTGAATGAAATAGATGAAAATCATTGTTAGTCTCTCAAATTTTAGTGGAGAGTAAACTCATAGAAATTATCAGAGCTCTGCTCTGAACTAATCCGTGAAATGATATTTTGAGATTGTGCTTCAGTTTAGAGTTTATTATAAAATACATATATTCAGATATTTTAAACTTTAGCTCTCAAATTGTGCAATGGCAACTTCTTGCTTAATGATTATGTATTTAGCCCACAACTGAACTTGATTCAGAAGCAAATTGATTATACTTCTTCCTGGGGTATGAGGGGGGAGAAGAATAGAAAAAATTGGGTAAAATCATAAAACTAGCATAGAACTTCATATGATAGTTTAATATATGTGTTATAAACTTTGGCTTTAAAAAAACTCATTTACCTGCTAACTCCTAGCAGTTATTGTGTCTCTTCTGTTTTAAGAACATAAGAAAAAAAACTAATGACCATTTCATTTCAGTACACTTTTACACTAGCTAGGTTTTCTTGAAACATTTTTATTTAATCTGAACAGAAATATTCAATAGACTTAAAAAATGTGATGTTTATCTTAACATCAATTAGCTCATTAACATGTATTTTTAAGATATACCTGGTAAGCTATAGGCTAGTGATTCTGGGATACAGAAAAAATAATCTTCATTTCTTTGAGAGAATAATTCATGTACATTTAGTGTCACTAGTGAGCAGGATAACATTCTAC